>JAOTRH010121473.1:0-14762 GCA_034768845.1 Heliamphora exappendiculata
TGAAAGAGAAGTTCGGAAGAGGAAAGCAGAAAGCTTGAAGACGACAAACGAAAAAGAAAAAGGTAAGTTCTCATTTCCCTCTCAGTTGTCGGTGTGTCGGGTCCCGTATCGTCTGTAACGGCCGTTACAGACCGATACACTACCGTTACCCGTTACGTAACGGGAGTAACGGAAGTTACGCTGGGGATTCTCTGTGTGACCGTTTTTCTACTGCGTAACGGGAACAGGCTTCCAATATTCCGTTACGTAACGGCCGATCCGTTACGTAACGGCCGTTATTTAGAACTATGGATCAGAGTGATATTGGGCAAAATTCATAGATAAAATAACATTGCTGAAACCACTAAACCATACCCTTGGAGACTGCTTCAAGCCATAAAGAGACTTACGGAGGCGGCCTACCTTCCCAGGATACTCCCCCTCAGCCCGAAAACCCGGAGGAGGATCAATGTAGATAGTTTCAAGTAAATCGCCATGAAGAAAAGTATTTTGACATCCAGTTGGTGAATGGGCTAAGAATGAAATGTAGCCAAGGACACCAGAAAACCAGAAGACGAACAATAATCAACTTAGCAACCATGGCAAAAGTAGCACTAAAATCTTTTCCAGGAACCTGAGTAAGGCCTTTGGCCACAAGACGAGCCTTATATCGATCCACAGTACCATCATCGAACACTAAAGACCCACTTATTCCCAACAGTCTTCTCACCTTAAGGTAAGAGCACAAGTTCCTAGGTATGATTAGTTTCCAAGGTATCCATCCCAGCTTGTATGGTAGTGACCAACTTAGGATTCTGGAGAGCATCGGACATTGATAGAGGGATAGGTACCCATCAATCTTGCCAAGAAAAGTACTATAGGAAGCTGAAAGACTATCATAAGAGATATATTATGAGATATGATGATTAATACTGCTAAGCCCACCATAACAGGAAGGGGTTTATGAGCATGAGAGGGATAGCGAGAAAGGGTAGGTACAGAAACACAAGAAGGGGAGGAATTACCTGAACTAGAATTCGAAAGGAAGCCAGCGTCGCCTGAGAGCGAGGATGGCGATAGTACACCTGCAAAGGAGGGGGAGGTTGGGGGATGGATGGGCCCACCCCAAAGGAAGAGTCAAAAATAGAAATCAAATGAGCACTCGCTGAGGGAGCCTCCAATGAGGAACCAGGAAGAGAGGCCGGGACAGCTGACTGTCATAAAAAGGAGCATCCTCACAGAATGTAACATCAAGGGAGTGAAACAAGCGGCGAGACACCGGATCATGACAATGATAGCCTTTGAACATAGACGAATAACCCAAAAAAGGCATTTAGCAGATTTATTATGCAGTTAAGTATGAGTGGGACAACGATTCTGGACAAAGCAAGTACATCCAAACACCGGAGGTAGAAAAGGAAACATGGGATGATCAGGTTGAAGAATCTAAAGGGGAGCCAAACCCTGTAAATGTGACTAGGAGTGCGATTAATGAGGTAAACAACCATAAGGATAGCCATATGCCAATAAGATTTAGGGACATGCATGCTACAAAGAAGGCAACGAACGACACATAATATGGCGATTTTTACGTTCGATAACCCTATTTTGTTCGGGTGTGTAAGGACAGGTGAGTTATTGCAAGATACTTGCCTGAGTAAGATGGGAGCGAAAGGTATCAAAGATGTACTTTCCACCATTATCAAATCGTATCTGGCGAACAATAATATGAAACTGAGTTTTAACCATCTGGAGAAACTGAATAAAGAGTGGTAACACATCTGATTTTTTCTTCAAGAGATAGACCTAAGTGCATTGAAAATATCATCATTAAAGGTCACATAATAACGATGGCTAGACAAAGCAACTATCAGGGAGGGTCCCCATATATCTGAATGAAAAAGATCAAACAATAAACGCACGATGCATACAAGGAATATAATTGGTGCGAGTATGTTTAAGGGAAACAACAAACACAAATACTGAAAATTAGCATGTCCTAAACGGGCGTGCCATAGGTTCAGAGTTTGGAGAGAGAAGACGGGAGATGCAGATTCTGGTAGCACAGTAGCCTGAAGACTCAATGGAGATAATAGTGAGAAAGGTGGTTCCTCAAAGTAGTACAGTCCATTGCGCCCATACCCCTTGCCAAAAATTTTCTTTGAATTCAGATCTCGAAGTAAACAATGAGTAGGTAAGAAAATGACAACACAATGAGTAGGCAAGTAGTGTTATTAGTAGGAAGAACATAGGAGGACAACAATGATAACTCACTATTCATATGATCATTGGCCTTAGAATCCAAATCCTAAGTAGGTTTTGCAGATTGAACATGTAAAGCAGTAGGAGTACCCGTTGCTAAGGTAGTAGTGGGAATTGAGAGATGCTTTGAGTCCAAGGTTGTCAAAATCGAGATTCGACATAGGATCGTTTTGGGTTCTACCGGATCGGATCGTAAAATCAAAAGATCCCACTCAAAATATTAAAAAGTCTATAATAATTTTAGAAAATTTATGAAGAATAAGCTTTAATTATATAAATATAAATTAAAACTATAAAAAAAAAAAAGATGCGTCCTTTAAATATTCACAAATTGATCCATATAGAAGTAATATACAAGAAAATAAAATTGAAGTGTTGAACAAAACATTTACGATCCTATTTTCGATCCCACGATCCTATTCCCGATCCTACTCTCGATCCTACAATCCTACTTCCGATCCTACGATCCCGAATGATCGTAAACGATCCTGCTCAGAATGCAATTCATTATACGATATGGATCAAAATCACAAAATTGAGTCGTAGGATCGTAAGATCCTACGATTCGGATTGCGATTTTAACAACCATGCCTGAGCCTGAGCAGTAAGAGAACCAAGCTGCTCCTAAAGCTGACCAATCTGTGATTGTAGATGGCTAAGTCAGAGAGGGCTGGAGTCCCAGTACTTTCAATATGCATGCTTGGCAAAGCGTTGTTTTAGTCCAGACTCCAGGAAGAAGTTTAAAGCAACGGGCCTTAGTCGGAAGGATTGTTCCTGACAAACGTTGTTTGAGTCCAAGATGAAGTTTAAAGAAACGGGCTTTAGTGTGCCCCGTTCACCACAATGGAAACAGATAATCTTTCCGTTTGCGAAATGAGATCCAGAACTAGCAGCAAATGCCATTGGATCAGGTAGGGTAGGTGACTTGGTGACAAAATGTTGAGCAGACTGGAGTAGTAGACAAAAACATTCCTCAATATTAATAGTAGCAAAAAGCCTCATATAAGGAGAGCATAGGGGATGTGTTCAAAATTGAATGTGAAGAGATTCGAATTTAGGTTTCAAACCCATCAAAAACTGTATGTATGCTGACTATGGAGCCATTTGACTACTATGGAGGCAGCTTCAGCCAGAAAATCACTTAACGATTCATATTGAGCAAATTCTTCCCAGCGAGATTGTAAGTAGCCGTAAAACGCCGTCATATAAAGTCCCCAAAGCTTCCAGTGATGCATGAGAAATATTCTGATATAACTAAAAAATGCGGGCATCGTTGCAGACATATGCATACATCTGTGTCAAGGCTGACCATAAACGAGGAACCAAGTCATGATACACGAACATGTGGTAGATATGTTCCTCCGTGGAGTTGAAGATCCAATCAAAGATGGTGCAATTCTCAAGATCCCATTGAGTATACTTCAGATCATTCTCGGGTGGTGGTTGTTTAGTCGCCAGTAGCCAACTAGAGTTGCCGGTGCCCCCAAGATAGAGACGGAGAGATTGACTCTAAGCCGCAAAATTTTTGCCATTCAATAAGACACTGGTTATATACGATGGAAAAGTGCAAGTTGAGAAATAGAAAAGTCAGATTAAAACGACTTAGGCATACTCTTGTTGATGGATTCAATCATAGTGCCAAACCAAAGGCAACCGGAGACGCGGTAGAACCGAAAAGATTGCTACCGAAAAACACCGGCAGCCCCCAACATATATGAGTAGCAAAAGAAAGAATTTACCACATCAATAAATCACATGAGAATGAAGAATCAACAAAGGGCTTTGTGGACCAGAGATATAGGGTAGTATTGCCAGCTAAAGAGTAGTATTGTCAACAAGAGGTCGACGACCAGATGAGTTGATAGTAAAGATATGTGGTGGTAGCACGGGGTTGTACCAGACGAGGGTTGAACCAAAAAAGGAAGGTGTCAGCGAGCGTTATGGTTGCGCACCAGTGTGGTTGGACCAGAGCAAAACGGCGAGGGTTTTGGTTTGCAAGGGTTAAGCGACGAGGGTTTCGGTGAACTGGAAGCTAGGGTTCCGACAAGGCTGAGAGGGTCGATGAGGCTAGGGAGGCGAACCAAGAGGGTGTTGGCAATGTTGTGAGCGTGAATCAGAAATGTTCGAACCAAGGGTTAGGGTGAAGCTGAGGCCGAGAGATGTTGGCGACGGGGGTTTCAAACCAGAAAGGTGTCGGCGACGAGGGCGACGGCTATGCTGAGGTTTGAAAGTGTTGGTTAGGGCTATGGTAATGGAGCTGCGAACCACAGGGCTAGGGTTCCAATGAGATTACCTGTCGGCAGTGAGGAGGGGGGGCGATGGCTGTGCTGTGGTTTGGGATTTATTTTTTGAGTTTGGCTCCGTTACCAAAAAAATAAAAGAATTGTATATTTTATGGCTTACCTTCAAAGAGGTATAGCTATTTATTTATACTGATGAAATAGGATTATAGAAAAGGAAGAAAAATAAATCTGCAAATCAAATCATAATCACCAAGATTATCATTTCCTAATGTGTTGATTCTCGTAATCAACCCATAATAAACGAGATCCTAATTGCTAAATATGTTGCTTCCAATATTGCTTTTAATAACTTGCGCATGCTTTATTTGGCTTGTGGGTGGAATTGTCTGTCTTGATCAATTCCTAACAATTGGTATAAGAGCTTCGGGTTTGGAGGTTGAAGAGCGCACCTGGCAGAAGAAGGAAAGATCAAGATTGAGAAGTTCAATGATTCGAAATTTTCCCTCTAGAGGATGCGGATCGAAGATGTTCACCAGAAGGATTTGTTTCTTCCTTCGATTGGGGAGAAGCCAGAGAAGATGTCGCAAGATGAATGGGAAATAATGGATCGTAAAGCCGTGGGGACCATTCAATTAAGCCTCTCACCATCGATGATATTTAACATAGCAAAAGACAAGACGATAACAAATTTGTTAAAGGCGTTGGAAAAGATGTATGAAACGCCCACTGTATCAAATAAGGTATATCTGATAAAGAAATTATTTAACTTGAAGATGGCGGATGATGCTATCATTGTCGAACATCTCAATAACTTTAATGCCATCACCAATCAGTTAGAGTTGGTGGGTATTGACTTTGATGACGAAGTCAGAGCCCTAGCCCTCTTGTTCAGTTTGCCAAAAAGTTGGAATGGCTTAGTTGTGGCAGTAACTCCTTGGGATCAGTAAAGTTGAATTTGGAGGAAGTTGCTGGGTTTATTCTGGGAGAGGAATCACGCAGAAAAACAGCGAGTAAGGGGTCGACATGTGGGCCAATTTTGAATGCCGATGGTAGAGAGAAAGAGTGACAGAAGATATCAAAAGGGCGGGAGAAATCACATATCCAAGTCACGGAGAAGATCTCATAGACGTAGGGCAGTGAGCAAAAATCTGGTGGCTGTTGGAACTGTGGATAGAAGGATCACTTTAAGAAGTACTACAAGGCTCTAAGAAAACAGCGGGATGACGCAAGTCAAGGGGGTAAGGCTACGGTAAATGTTGCAGATGATGAAAACGTTAATGCTTTGATTTGTGCATTAGATTCCAGAACAGAATTGTGGATAGTTAACTCTGAAGCATCATTCTATGCTACTCCTTGCATGGATATTCTTTATAGTTATGTGAAAGAAAATTTCGGGAAAGTTTACTTGAAAGACGATAAAGCTTGCAATATAGTTGGAAAGAGTGAGGTGCAGATCGCACGGTCCAACGGTACAGTATTGAAGCTGAAAGATGCACGTGCCTAATCTAACAAGGAATTTAATTTGAGTGGGTCAGCTGGAAGAATTTGAGATTATAACGTCGTTTGAAGGAAATTCCTGAAAGATGTCAAAGGGTCATTGGTTGTGGCCCAAGGTAAAAAGGAGGGTACTTTGTATGTATCATCGGATTGTTACGACAGAATATCAGTGGGGTTGATGCCGGTATGTGGCACAAAAGACTCGGTCACATGAGCAAGAAAGGGATGAAGGTAATGGTTCAGAAACAGAAGCTATTGGGAATTCAGTTGGTTGATCTAGAATTCTGTGAAGATTGTTTTCGGAAAATAAAGGAAAGTCAGCTTTACGAAGGAAGCAATGACTCCAAAATCAGAACGGTTAGAACTGGATCATACCGATGTATGGGAACTATCTCCAGTACCTTCAGTTGGTAGCTCACGACACTTTGTTACTTTCATTGATGATGCTATATAAGAAAATTGTGGGGCACTTTGTCACATTCATTAATGATGCTACAAGAAAATTGAGGGTTAATTTATGTAAGAACAAGTCAGATGTGTTTGGTATATTCAAGAATTGGAAAGTCTTAGTTGAGAATGAAATGGGTCAGAAATTGAATTGTTTGAAGTCTGATAACGGTGGTGAGTACTGCAGCAGGGAGTTTGAGAACTACTGTGTAGCCAACGGGATCAGAAGGTTAAAGACTATCCCAATGAAGTTGAGGAAGGATGGAGTGACGGAATACATGAATAGGACAATCATGGAGTGTTCCAAGAGTATGAGGTTGCATGCCGGGTTGCTAAAGCAGTTTTGGACAGATGCGGTGAACACAACGGTGTATCTGGTCAACAGGGGACCTTCAGTTGCTTTGAACTGTGGATTGCCAGAGGAAGCATGGATCGGGAAGTAGATAAACTTTCTCATTTATGTATTTTTGGATGTATAGCCTATGTTCATATTGTGCCAGAGAATAGGGGTAAGTTTGGCCCCAAGTTTCGGAAGTGTTTTTTGTTGGTTGTCGTACTGATAGCTACAAGTATAGGTTATGAGATCCCAAAAATAGAAAGACTGTTAGGAGTATGGATGTAGTGTTCAATGAGTAAATTTTGTTAAAAAATAAACAGGATTAGAAAGGTGAAACCGTAGATGAGTCAGACTATGTTGAGTTTGATGTCCAACATAGTTTTGGAACCTCAGGGTGAGAATACAGCTTACTTCATAGGCAGAACCACATACTCCCATTCCCAAGAGGTTTACTAGAATCATTAGGCCTACAGTTCGTTATTCACCTTCATTGCATTATCTGTTATTGATTGATAGTGCTGAGCTAGAATGCTTTGAAGAAGCTTAGCAGGTTGAGGCAAAGGACGAGTGAGAGCATGCCATGAATGATTAGATGGAATCTCTATCATCAAACTAGACTTGGGACTTGGAACTTGGTACAGTTGCCCAAGGGAAAGTCAACTCTGCAAAACAAGTGGGTTTATAGGCTGAGGATGAATCTAATGGAAGCAAGTAGTACAAGACAGGATTGGTAGTCAAAGGGTTTTAGTAGAAGCCGGGGATAGACTACACTGAGATATTTAGTAGAAGCCGGGGATAGACTACACTGAGATATTTTTATCGGTTGTGAAGATTTCTACTATTAGGGCAGCATTGAGTATTGATTATAGAAGACTTGCATCTAGAGTAGCTAGATGTCAAGACAACATTCCTTCATGGGGATTTGGAGGAGGAAATTTACATGCACCAGTCACAGGGTTACTCGGTCAAAGGAAAAAAGGAGATGGTCTGCAAACTGAAGAAAAGTCTGTATGGGTTAAAATAGGCACCCAAGCAATGGTACAAAAGGTTTGATAGCATCATGATAGATACCGGGTTTAGTAGGTGTCGTAAAGATCACTATTGTTATATTAAACAATTTTCCACGTCATATTTTATACTCATCTTGTATGTAGATGACATGCTGATTGTAGGACCAAGCATGAATAAGATTTTTAACTCAAGGCACAGTTGTTCAGGGAGTTTTCTATGAAGAATTTGAGGGCAGCCAAACGAATCCTTGGCATGAGAATCAATAGGAACAAAAAGGGTAGGAAGCTGAAGCTTTCACAGTCAGAATATGTTGATGTTAATGTAACATATTAGAAGAATGAGAGCTTAACCTTAAGGGTTAGCTCCTCTAAGTATTTCTATTAAACCAAATATTGTAAGATTACATAAATAACTCTCAACACTCCCCCTCAAGTTGGTACATATATATCATGGGTACCAAGCTTGGTACAAATATATTTTACTTGTGAATCACACAAAGATTTGGTGAATAAATCTGCCAACTGATCCATTTAATTCATATAACTGGTGCGAATCACATTTTATAATAGTTTTTCTCGAATAAAGTGATAATCGACTTCAATATGTTTTGTTCTTTCATAAAATACTGGATTGGATGTGATGTGAACTGCTGCTTGGTTATCACATAACAAATTCATAGGATGAGAATGTTGAAATCCAAGTTCCTCTAGCATATGTTTCATCCAAATCAACTCACAAGTGGTATGGGTCATAACTCGATATTCGGACTCGGCACTAGATCGAGCAACAACAGTTTGTTTTTTGCTTTTCCATAAAACCAAATTACCTTCAACAAATACACAATAATCATTAGTTGACCTTCTATCAATTGGAGATCCAGCCCAATCTGCATCCGTATAACCCTCGATTCGAGTGTGGCCATAATTCTGATATAATAAACCACGACCTGGTGCACTTTTAAGATATCTTAAAATATGTACAATGGCAATCCAATGACAATTCCGTAGAGAATCTAAAAATTGACTGACAACACTGACTGCAAAAGAAATGTCTAGTCTGGTAACAGTCAAATGATTTAACTTTCCAACCAATCGTCAATATTGTCCTGGATCTGCGAACAACTCACCTTGATCTGCAACTAATTTTGTGTTGGGGTCTATAGGTGTGTCAATAGGTTTGGACCATAATATTTCTGTTTCACTTAATAAATCAAGAACATAATTTCTTTGAGACAAGAAAATGCCCTAGTGTGATCTAGCTACTTCAATTCTCAAAAAATATTTCAACCTTCCCATATCTCTAGTGTGAAATTTGGTTTGGAGAAACGATTTCAATTCCTCAATACCATTAGTCATTACCAGTTATCACAATGTCATCCACATACACAATTAGCAGTATCTTGCACGCTCCAGTATACCGATAGAAAACAGAGTGATCTACGCTACATCTTTGAAGACCAAAACTAGTCACAGTATTGGTAAACCTACCAAACCAAGCACAAGGAGATTGTTTGAGCCCATATAATAACTTCTTCAAACGACAAACCAGACTGGACTCCCCTTGAGCAACAAAACCTAGGGGTTGCGCCATATAGACCTCCTCCTGGAGATCACCATGTAAGAAGGCATTCTTCACATCGAACTGATGTAAAGGCCATTCAAACATGGCGGCAAGTGAGATGAACAGTCGAACAGAAGAAATCTTTGCTATTGGTGAGAATGTTTTAGAGTAATCAATGCCATACACTTGTGTATATTCTTTTGCCACAAGGCGAGCCTTTAGTCAGTCATCAGTTCCATCAAAATGAACTTTAACTGCAAAAACCCATTTACAAGCGACTACTGATTTACCCAAAGGAAGAGGCACTAAATCCGATGTATCATTCTGCTTTAAGGCAGGTATTTCTTCTTCCATTGTATTCTTCCAACCATAATGGGATAGAGCATTTGTATAAAACTTAGGAAGAGGAATACACGACAATGCAGCAACAAACGAGTGATAGGAAGGGGATAAACGATCATAAGATAGAAAATTAGAAATAAGATGTGAAGTACAAGATTGCTTACCCTTGCAAATGGCAATTGGAAGATCGACCGCAGATGGTGGAGAAAGGGGTAGAGGGTGATTTGGTGGCGGAGAGACCATTGAGGAAGTAGTAAAGACAGGTGGGGTCGACTGGACATGAGTGCGACGAGTGTAAACCTCCAAGTCAGGACGACTTAAACGTTCAATAGCTATACTTGATGATAAGGATGGACTAAAGGAAAGAGGACTAGGGACGGGATGAGGAAGATCACAGACCAGACCATTCGCCGAGAGTCGCTCAGAATAATATGGGGTAGACTCAAGGAAAGTTACATCACGACAGACAAAAAACTTATGAAGGCCAGGGTTATAATACCGATAACCTTTTTAAATACGAGGGTAGTCTAAGAAAATACATTTAAGAGCTTGAGGATCAAACTTGTCACTTCCTGGAGCAAGTTGATGAACAAAACAAACACAATCAAAGATGGGGGGGGGGGGTAAAACAAACAGCGGATCATGGGAAAAAGAGAATAGAGTGAGGAGTCTATCCCTTGAGCACGGATGAGGGCATACGATTAATTAAGTAATAAGCGGTCAAAACAGCATCACTCCAAAAAGATTTGGGAACATTCATTTGAATTAAGAGGGTTCGTGCAACTTTAATCAAATGTCAATTTTTGCACTGGGCCACTCCATTTTGTTGTGGAGTGTGAGAACAAGAAGATTGACGAAGGATGTCAGATTGAGTCATGAAGTTACTAAAGGAATGAGAAAAATATTCTCTAGCATTATCACTGCGCAAGATGCGAATTTTAGTATTAATCTGAGTTTGAATTTCAGCACAAAAGGTACAAAAGATAGAAAATAATTCTGATCGATCTTTCATTAAATAAAGGCAGGTAACTCGAATACAATCATCCACAAAAGTAACAAAATACTGAAATCCCAACTTAGAAGTGACACGACAAAGACCCCAAATATCTGAATGAATTAACATGAAAGGACTCAACTCTCGTTTATTAATCTGGGAAGCCAAAGGAACACGATGATGCTTTCCCAATTGACACGACTCACAATCTAAAATTGAAATATAATGTAAACTAGGAACTAAAAGTTTTGAGTTGTCCAATGATGGATGACCAAGACAACAATGAATCTAGAGCGGAGAAGCAATAGCAGGACATGAAGAAGGAGAAACTGCGGTGCTGCCTTAGTGTCCAAATAATAGGGACCACCTGACTCACGTCCTTCGCCACTCGTCTTCCTCGTCGCCAAATCCTAAATGGCAATAGAATCAGGAAAGAAAGAAATAGAATAATTAAGATTTTTGGTAAGTTGACTCACAGACATCAAATTAAAAGGAAAACACCGGATATATAAGACAGAAGACAGAGAAAGCGAAGGCATCGGTTGAATGGTGCCTATGCCTTCAACAGAACTGGTAGAACCATCCGCTAAAGGAACACGGGGTAAGGAAGATGAAGACTGAAGATGAGAAAAAATATGAGATATACCTGACATGTGATCAGTGGCACCGGAATCATTGACCCATGGGCGAGATGGAGAAGAAGATGAAAGATAAGTAGTAGGGGTACCTATCTGTGCTAGAGATGCAACTGGAAGAGATGCTTGCAAAGTCGCCTGATTCTGAAGAAACTTAGAGTACTCTTCTTCGGAAACAGTGATATTAATTTTCCTCAACCGAAGTAGAGGTGGAAGGGTGAACATTGTCGAACGTCACAGCATTAGCAAACCGAGAAGGTTTGCTAACAAGATCCCAATATGTCTCTCGGGTATGATTCTATGAGCCACAAGTGGAACACTAATGAGGTGGACCTTGACCTTGACCACTACGACCACCACGAGAACTACCGATGCAACTACCTCGAGAACCACCACGGCCTCGGCTATGACTACTAAAGTGATAACCTCGGTGTTGTGTAACTAGAGTTAAACGATCAGAATTGCCCCGAGAAGAACTATTAGAGCCCTGGGAACTGCCCCGAGAAGTAGCGCGCAAGATTCGAGAATATACCTCGGCAAGAGAAGGAAGCTCAACCCTTGTTAAAATTTGAGAGCGAACGGACTCAAATTCAGGCCGCAATCCAGCCAAAAACCTCATCACAACCATCTGTTCTCGTTGCTGTTGCATTTTGCGAATATCATTTGTGATGGGAAGAACCACATTTAACTCTTCATGAAATTGCTTAAGTGCCGCAAAATAATCTGTAACAGACTTATCATCATGTTGCAACTAAAAGTATTCAACTAAAATATCATTATACATACGAGTAAGATTACTGGAATATAATATTTGAATGTACTCTCAAATTTCTTTGCAAGTGTCAAGATGAGTACACATATTGGCAATATGTGACTCCATAGAATTCCATAACAGTGTAACAATCTGAGCATCCTCTTGTTCCCATTCAGGCTTCCTCTTGTCATCAGATGGACCGGACATAGTTAAGTGGTTTTATTTATCTTGACCAGTTAAGGCAACTTTAATGGCTTTGGACCGATGCAAATAATTAACTCCATTCAACTTACAAGTAGTGAGTTGTGAAATTGTAAACTGAGGAATAGATGATTGGGAATCCATAATGAAACACAGGACAATTATCTTGCACAAATAAACAAAAAATACAACTCACAAAGAGAAAACCCTCAAACACAAGGTAATACCAAAGAAACCCTCAAACATAGAACAAGTTCATCCCTAAACACAAGGACTGCGGCGACTGTGGCTAGAAACCCTCGCAGATCCGTACAAACTGTTCATACCAAAGTAGATAAGTTCATCCTCAAATACAAGGACTGCAGCGACTGTGGCAAAAACACTTGTAGATCTGTACAAACTGAGTTGTGACTGTGTTGAGAATGAGTCGCAGCGGCGACTGTAATGGACGGCTGCGATGTCTGCGACTGTGGTGAACGTCGACGACTGGAGTGGATGGCAGAGGCGGCGATTGGAGTGGATGGAAGAGGTTGCGACTATAGCAGATGAGTGGTGTCGGCGACTGTGGAGTCACGACGCGATGAGTCGCAATGGCGATGGCGGCTTGTGGTGGGTGACGACGTTGGCGGCTGTGGTGGGTGGAGGGTTAGGTTTTGTTTTTATTTTATTTATTTTATCTCTCAAAAATTTTAGCTCTGATACCATGTTAATGTAACATATTAGAAGAATGAGAGAACTTAACCTTAAGGGTTAGCTCCTCTAACTATTTATATTAAACCAACTATTGTAAGATTATATAAATAACCCTTAACAGTTGAAAAGGTCTTGTAGCAGTTTAACATGGAAGATGCTAAGCCTGTTAGCACACATTTGGAAAGTCATTTTAGACTTTTAAAGGAATAGGGAGTTGTCACAGAGGAAGAGAAGAGTTACATAGTTAAGGTACCATACGCGTTAGTCATAAGTAGCCTGATGTACGCCATGACCTACATGAGGCTAGCTATTTCCTATGCAGTGGGAGTTGTGAGCAAGTTTATGTCCAATCAGAGAAAAGACTAAAGAGCACTACTAGAAAGCAGTAAAGTGGATTGTTGGATTCTGAGATATGTAAGGGGAACTACAGATCATGCATTATGCTATTATGACTCGAGAATTCAGTTATAAGGTTTTGTGGATTTATACTTAGTAGGGAACATTGACCGCAGGAAAAGTACTACTGGGGATGTATTTACTTTGGGAAGTGCAACAGTCAACTGGTTATCCAGATTGCAGAAGATTGTGACTATCTCTACCATAGAGACGGAATATGTAGCAGCCACGGAGGTGCGCAAGGAGTTAATATGGCTAAAGGGTTTTTTGAAGGAGTTAGGTAAAGAACAAGACAACTGTCAACATCGACATCTTGTATTACTTTATCTGGTCTCAATTGGAAGAGGGTCAGTTTGATCTAGAGAAGATTCACACGAATGAGAATTCTGTAAATATGTTCACAAAGGTGGTGACAGTAGAGAAGCTAAATGACTGTTCAACTTTGGTTGGTCTTCAAGCTTTAGAAGACGGGAAGATGACTCACACTGGTTTTCTTGGTTGGTTTGTGAGGCAACGGTGGTTTTCGGGTATTGAAAGGCTTGGAGTAGATTTACTTTAAGTGAGAGATTGTTGAGATGTGAAGAAAATCCATCATATGACAGACGAATCGATTGATCGGTTTGCAAAAGTACTACGAATTGCCTCAGACGGATTGACAGACAAATTTATCAGGATTGACGGACGGATAAATTGGTTTGCAATAATATTGCAAGCATTCAAAGATAGATTGATGGACAAATCGATTAGGATCGATGATCGATCGATCGGTTTGGAGAGTAATCGAGTCGTGTGTTTCGAGACTGCGTTATTTAAGCTGCTAGGGTTGCGACTGTTCATAGTTTTGTCCTAGTTTTCATACATTGCTTTGTCCCAAAACATCATTATTGTATTCTCCCGAAGATTATAGTGAAAAGTGTGAGCCCGTACGTAGGTAGAATTTTTCGAACCACGTAAATTTATGTGTTTTGTTCCTATGATTGCTTTTTTATTCGTTTTTTTGTTCTTTTGTGACTTGTTCGTGCTTCGTGTTACTTATGGGTCAGATTGTCTATCTTGATCAATCCTTAACAGCGTATTGTTTAGCAAAACAATAAGCATGTGTCTGAACCATCAATTGATGGTTATGCGCTGGAAGTGACTTATATAACAAGTTGGCCTGGTCAAATACATGTATAGTTGTCTCCGTGTTTCATATTCTTGCCACCCTTAATGCCAGATTGGACAGGTAGGGTAAGATCAGGCAACTTTTGGTGTAGGATTTCTTCTTGGTTGAAGCCACTGGATCATGCATTGGGCCTGGAGCCACGATTGCAAATGTTTCCATACATGCCATAGTGTCACCAAGTGCCAGCGACAACCCTTTATGCAGTCAGTGCATTCCCCCTTTCCTGTTGGTTAGCACCCGAAGTGG
>JAOTRH010121484.1:0-14762 GCA_034768845.1 Heliamphora exappendiculata
ATATGATTTATTAGAAGAGAACTTGGTATGTTATGTGCTCCAAATTGATGATTTATATGCCATACTAACCATGTCTTATCGCATTTCAAAATGCCTGATGGTTCTTTCTTTAAAGTGAATTTGTGTCAACACAAATGTGAAATTGTGTCGACACAAAGTGAATCAGTGTCAACACAAATGTGTGTAGTATCAACACAAACTGTATGAAGTGGCACTGGAAAGAAATGTGCCGATCTCATTCTATTCAGTGTCGACACCGTAGTCTTTCCTGACTCTCGGTAAATTTGTGTCGACACCAACCTTAACTAGGTTGTCCCAAATTTCCAAAATGTGTCGACACCAACTGAAATTGTGTCGACACCATTACTTCTTTTCGATACCCACACTTGACACGAAATGTGTCGATACTAAATGAAATTTGTGTCGACATAAATCGTTGCCTATAAAAAGACACGTTGGACCCCCAAACGTCATTTTGTTTCTCTTTTTTTCTATATAAACTGTTCGTCTCCCGCTCTCTTCCCTCTCAAACCCTGAGTCGACCCCCCCTCCTTCTTCTTCTCAATTTCGAAATTAATTTCATTAAAATGCCACCAAAGACAATGAGAAAAGGATCTAAACGACCCATTGACGAAGAACGGTCAAGCCCTAGGACGTCGAAGACAAAGAAGATGACCAAGGAGACGACAACCACGAGACGATGGCAACGGAACAAGCACCGGCGGCAACTGCCAAGGTAATCCTCTTTCAAAACCCCAAATCTCGTTTGCTCTATTTCTCTTCCTTCGTTAATCGAAAAATTTATCTTGGTAGGAGTATAGATTTTGACTTCTTTGATTCTATTAAAACGAGATTTAAGGATCTCTTTTCAAGCCTCGGATGGGAGAGGCTTTTACAATTTTGTGAATCTCACTATCCTAATCTAGTCAAATCTTTCTATACAACTTTCAGTTTTTCCGTTTTTAGGCCAACACCATCACCACTTGGGTGAATGGTAAAGACATTGTGTTGATCCTCTCTTTACTCAATGAAATCCTAGACTTTTCCACCGATGACATTTGTGTTCACCACAGCCAAAAATCTATTGAAATTGATGGCTTCTCTTTTGAAGAATTTGTCAAAAATATTTTTAAAATTGATGAAGTTAAACTCACCAAGCCTCTAGAGACTAACTCTCTTAAATCAGATATGCGAATCTTGCATCATATGGTCAATCATATCCTTCTTCCCCAATTGGGAAAATCTGAAGATGCATCATACATGCACATTTTTATAATGTGGTGTATCATGGAACAGAAAAGCCTTAACCTAGGCTTTCTCTTCATCTCTCATATGATACACTCTCATACCAAGAAAAATTCATCTCTCCCTCACGGGATGTATCTGACTAAAGTGTTTCGACACTTTAAGGTCAATTTTTTTGAAGAAAAGGCTATTGCCTTTTCTAAACATGATCTTTATGAAAAGTCCTCACTAAAGCATATGCACATTGCACTTATGGATGGAGTTTGGACTACATCTTGTCGAGGTACTCCTGCACCTACTAGGACTCCTCCTCCTGCACTGCGAGATATTCCCTCTTTCTCCATTGACTAAGATTCTCCACCAGTTCCACCTGTTAACACTCCAGGACCATCTCATTCTATCCCTCCTCCTCCTCCTGTTTTTGACTCTACTCTATCTGTTCCTCTTGCATCCACATCATCATCTATTCCAATTCAAGTCGATAATACTGCAGTTCTCTTTGCAATCAACTCTTTGTCTGAAAAAATCACTCTTTTTCAAGCCAAAGTCGATTTGAACTTCTTTGATTTACATTATAATATCTCATCTCTTTTTGAAAAAGTCAAGGCTATTGAAAAATTAAACCGTTCCTTGAGAAAGGAAATTGAACGTACAACGGATGCTGGACGATCATTGTGTCGTACAATGGACGATAGTATCGTCTCTATTGTCAATGCGAATAATGCCATCCTACAGTAAGTTCGCAAGAAATACGATCAAGGCATCGTCACCGCCATCCATGCAAATGCTCAGAAGGTGGAAGATCACCTCCATTGGATCAAGGAAGCCTGGGCTAAGCAATTCAAGCCCAAAGAAACCAAAGAAGAAAAAGGCTGCACGCCTTAAAAGAAAAGCAAACCTGGCAATGGCAGCTCGCTGGGAAGCCCTTGCAGCAGGTGAAGCCAAAGACGAACGATCACGTGCCGCCAAAGAACGTGCCTCCGCAAGTAAAGACAATGCCAAGGCCAAGAAAGAGTTCAAGCATTTCATAGATGGCCAATAGTTTTTATATTTGATGATTCTAAAAGGGGAGTGATTACAATAGAAATAAGGGGAGTGGTAAGAAGTGAAGAAGTGAATGGGAGTTCCATTGGTAAGAAGTGAAGAAGTGAAGGGGAGTTTCAAACTTTTTTTTAGGAGAAGTTGTAATTTTTTACATACATTTCTTTTGAATGGTTTGAATGTTGTGAATAGCTGAACATTTTCTGTCTTGAATGAATGGTATCACATTTACTCTCATAATTATTCATTGCATCTTATTCTTTTGAGTATGAATGAATGTTGAATGGACTATATTTGTTGAATGAATGTGATTAAGTAAATCACTTTACACCCATTCACTGCTTTGCACAAGTTTTAATAATTCTGAATACTTCTTGGTCTCTTGTGCAAATTATGTCAAAAAATTACATGATTTAACTCTATGTATGCCTAGCTGATATAATTGCTTTTAATATTTAAGGCATATTGATAAGAGGAGAACCCTTATTGAAAAATATTTTAAAATTTTTTTTAAAAAATGATAATATGGTTGTAATCATCAAAAAATGGGAGATTGTTAGCCCAAGGGCTTTTTAATTTGATTTTGATGATTTTCATAATTCGTTTTCTAAGAATAAATGTTTTAAATGGATAATATTTTATATTTTCAAAATGAAAGTGTTAACACATTTTAAACAATCAAAGTTGACACCTTAGCCAAAAAAAAATAACTTTTATCTCAAAAGGTTTAAACACTTAAGAAATTTTCAATTAGATTTTTTTGTGTTGATCTTAATTGAAAATTAAGTCAAACACTTAAAGCAAAGTATATTTGAAGCTTATCAAGTGTGTCAATACTAATTGATCAAATACTTTGACACCCTAACAGTTTTTCAAGTTGATCTTCAGGTACTAAAAAGTTAGTGTCAACACAAATTAGTTTTGTGTCAACACAAAAAGTACCGAAGTGCCCATGACTCATTTTGAGTCGATACAAATTAATTTTGTGTCAACACAAAAGTGATTCTCACTTTTGGTTTCCGAAATTTTAGGTCGACACAAATGAAAATTGTGTCAACATAAAACAACCGAGACCTCGTGCAGATTTTTGGTGTCGACCCCACGACAAATCATGTTGACACAAAAGTTCGAGCTTGCCTGCAGAATTTTGGTGTCGATCCTAAGAAGATTTGTGTCGACACAAAATTACCGAAGCTAACTGCAGAATTTTGGTGTAAGCACATTTGTGTCGGCACAAAAGTACCGAGGCTTTCTGCAGAGATTTAGTGTCGACACCAGAGACAAGTTGAGTCGACACCAAATGGTTCCTCCAGATGCTGAAGTTTCAAACGAGTCGACACCAGATTCATTTGTGTCGACCCCAGAACGTTGAAGGTAAAGTGTAGAATTTTTGTCGACCCCTCAGAATATTCATGTCGACCCAACCACTTGAATAACCCTGCCCTAGACACTTTGTGTCGACACCAAATCTATTTGTGTAGATCCTAAAGACAGAAATTCAAAATACGGCAGATCTTAACAATTGGATAACGGTTGGATTTTTTGTATTTATTGCCCCCATCTACCTCTAACGGTCAAGAACTCACAAGAACTTATATAATGAGTTACTTCTCAACATTTAAGAAAAATGAGACTTGCATTTATTGTTCTATTTCTCAAATCTATCTCAGAAATCATCAGGCTCATATTTATTGTTGCAACTCATGTTCTTGTTCCTCATCTCTCTTTACCTTTTCATTTATTGTAAATCAATCTTGTAAAGAGAGTGAGTGTTCTTCATTCATTATATCTCATTTATTGTAATCAAGGGTGAGTCACCCTATTAGCCTTTGAGTGAGTGAGTGAAACTCATCAAAGAAGAATTCAAGAGAGATTAGAAAAAAACATGGTCTTGTTTTCATAGGATCTTCTTGAAACTGTAACAGGCTTGTAAATGTGCTCGTAAACATTCATATAGCTCAAGTGAAATTTTGAAACTTGTAAAGCCTTTGAATACGCCCGGAAGTATTCTGAATAGTGAAAATACTCAATGGATATCTTGAGGGGTGGACGTAGGCTAGGATAAAGCCGAACCACTATAAATCATTGGTGCCTGTTTCTATTTCTCTGTCCCTCATCTTTTAATATTTGCTTTGATTACATAATTGCATAACTAGCTTTATAGCAATATTAAAATATTTCTGAAAAGATTTTTTAAACTATTTATCTCTTTAAAAGACCCAATTCACCCCCCTCTTGGGTTGCCTAGATCTAACATTAGCTTTCTTCTCCGGTGAAGTACTTTTCAGGATCCAACGGCTAAAAATGATCTCCAAGAGCTCGTAAGCGTCCTTTCATCCTTTTCGCTACTCCTTCTAGTGCTTTGAGGTTAGTTTTCCTCTGTTTTGTCGTATCGTCTTCTTCTCCCCTTTTTTTATACTGCATTTTCCTTCTTTCTTTTCAAATGGCCAAATTGAGAAAGCTGGTATCGACGCCGATGGCCATGGAGGTTTTTCGGCGTCGGTACCAGATTTCGGATGATGTTGGCATTACTCTGGCCAGTGCCGGTGATTTGGGCGAAGAAAATTTGGAAAAGCTCCCCCTCCCACTTGTAGCTATAGTGGAAGGGAGAGTTCAGTTCTCCCTTCACCCCCTGCTTCGCCGAGTTCTTCAGCATTACTGAGTGAGCCCCATGCAGGTCTCCTCTAACGTGTTTAGAGTAGTCATGGGAGTTGTAGAACTAAACCGTATTCTAGGTACCAATCTCGGTATCTGGGATATCGTTTACTGCTACAATATGGTTAAACATCCATCCGGTTCATATTACCTCAACGCTAAGAGAGTAGCCGAAAAGCTAGCGATCGAACTTTCAGATTTCGGCTAAGACGTAAATGACGACTTCGTATACGTAACTGGTAATTTTGAGTTCAATCCCGGAGAGGTACATGACATCTTCACCGTCCCACGAAAGGACGACCTTAGCCTTAGTAGCTATGCTCATCACCTGTTTGATATTATGTCCTTCTTAAAACTGGCTTTCCTTCGTTCTAACAATATTGTATTTTTGTTTTTTGTTCAGTACAAGTGAGGTTGCAGACAGCCGAGCTCAAGGACCTCTCCTAGGGGTACACCTAGATAATCTTGCAAAGATTTGGGCCTACAAAGGACTTCCCGAGCAGAGAGGATTGGACAAAGCTGCTCATAGCCTTCTGAAGTATATTCCAACACATAGGAGCTTAATTAGGCAGAGCACATCGGGTGTTTGGGTAACTGGTCTAGCATCCGAGCCTGCTGACGTTCCGGAAGCCGTGGTTCTCCCTTTTACCCGGGCAAAGAGGGAAATCACAGTAACCCAACCATCGCTTCTTCTACACCGTCCAGAACCATCTTCTCTGGGCTATACTATCTCGATTTCTTCTTCTTCTTCTTCTTCTTCTTCTTCGGCTGACTCTTCAGAGCTCACTCGCATAGCAGAAATGGCCAAGAGAAAAATTGCTGCCGCCGACCTGACACAGTTCTTGACGGTGAAGGGATCTATGAAAAAGATCACTGTTCAGACTGCTACTTGAGCAGAAGAAGCTCGGTTGGAGAAGGCATCCGACCTTGCCACCGAGCTATCAATGCCCACAACCGAGCCAATTCCAGTGGAACCTCGGCCTACACTGAAGAGGTTGAAGAAGACCGAGGACGCTGGATCCAGTGCCGCCACGAGGAAGGCCCCCGCCATAGACAAAGGGAAGAAGGTTGCTGACCCTCCCGCCGAAGCAGAGCCCTAAACTCCCGAACTAAAAAAGGGGGACCGCTTGATCACCACCGGGGACAAGGCTGGGTCCCCAAATACGTCTCTCGGGCTTTGCAAGGCCCTCCTCCTCCCGTCTAACGTGGAGGAGTTAAGGAAGTTTGATTCCAAAAAGTTGTTCGGATTCGCCAGACGTCATGCTATCCAGGTACTCCTTCTCTTATTTGTCTGTTTGGATTTTCTTCCTATACTTTTATCTTTCTTTTTAACTTTCCCCCCCTTTTTTTAGAGCCTTCAACGGTCGGTGCTCGTTATGGAGAAGGTGGAGGAAAGAGAAGCCGAGCTGACCATCATGTGCCAGCGCAATCAGAGCTATCTCCAGACCATCGGCAAGATGGAAGCCGAACTACAAGACCGCGGACACTACGCTAGCTTGGCCCAGGCAAGGGTGTCCAAGCTGGAGGTGGAGAAGACCGCACTGAAACGCCAGCTAAAGGAAAAAGAGGAGGAGCTGGCAGTGGAGAAAGCCCGAGCTGAAGAAGCTAAGGCTCTGAGGGTGAAGGTGAAGGAGGAGGCCAATAAGGCCTATGCTGAAGGGGTGACCGAGGCCACAGAGAACTACAAGGGTCAGATCCCCCCCTCCAGGATATCATTTTTGCCGCAGCTTGGGAGGAGGCCCTGAAGGCTGTTGGGGTGGATTCATCTTCTCCCCTCTTCACTGAAGTCTCTCTCCCTAGCAAATGCGTTGAGAAGGAGCAGGGGGATGAAGTTGTTGAGGTAGAAGCTATTCCGGCTATATCTAATGCTCAGGAACTGCCACTGCAAGCTGAGCAAGCTCCCCCAGCCGCGATCGAGCAAGATGGAGCACCTGTGCAAACTGTTGAGGACTTTCTTGCGGAGCCCTAGCTCTCCTTGCCCCTCCATTTGCTAATTTTCTTTATGGTTCTTTTTTGTATCTTGTATTTCCTTTTGAGGCCGGTGCTTGTAGCATCGAGGGTTCCGGCCCCTCTTTGTATTAATGAAAAGAACTTTTTTTTTGTTTTGTCTCGGTCTTTATACTTGCATTGTCTCTGATGAACTTCCATATGCAGTTCGAACATATTTTCAAACTTAGCTTTTTAAACTTAATTATACTAAGTGTGAGATCATCATCCACATTAAGGGATAAATCAGTCCGGAGAAACATCGAACTTAGTTTAATTGTCCTAAGTATGGGATTATCATCCGTACTAAGGGCTTGTTAGTTCGGATAATCTTATAGCTTAGCCTTTTTAGGCTTGAACTTCCTAAGTGTGGGATAAACATTCATACTGAGGGGTGAATGAGTTCGGATATACTTCGAACTTAGCTTTTTTAGGCTTAAATTTCTTAAGTGTGGGATTATCATCCACTCTAAGGGCTAATTCAGTTCGGATAATATTCGAACTTAGCCTTTTTAAGTTTAAACATCTTAAGTATAGGATAAACATCCATGCTGATGGCTCAATGAGTTCGGATATATTTCGAACTTAGCCTTTTTAGACTTAAACATCCTAAGTATGGGATAAACATCCATGCTGATGGCTCAATGAGTTCGGATATATTTCGAACTTAGCCTTTTTAGACTTAAATATCCTAAGTATGGGATAAACATCCATGCTGATGGCTCAATGAGTTCGGATAAATTTTGAACTTAGCTTTTTGAGATTTAATCATCCTAAGTATGTGATTAACATCCATACTGAGGGCATAATTAGTTCGGATAAACATTGAATTTAACCTTTTAAGGATTAACCATCCTGAGTATGGTATAAACATCCATACTAAGGGCTAAATGAGTTCGGATAAATTTCAAACTTAGGCTGTTGAAGAATTTCACTGTGCTTGCTGTACTCAGGGAATGGATCCAGATAAACTTCGAACTCAGGTTGTTGAAGAATTTCACTGTGCTTGCTGTACTTAGGGTGTGCCCCCCAAGTTTTTGTCAGGAAGATCAAGTGATAAAAACTTCTAAAAGTGAAGGAGAAAATCCATGCCAAACAACGGCGTTTTATTGTAAATAATGAAGAATTACAAGAAACTAAAAGTTTAAAAGTAAAACTTGCGGAGATTGTTTGTATTTCACGGCTTAAGGACTGCTTTTTCGTTCACATCTTCAAGGTGGTATGCTCTAGTGCCAGCTTTGGAAGTTACTCTATACGGGCCTTCCCAGTTCGGGTTTAATTTTCCCTGGACAGGGTCCTTCATATGACCGAGCACTTTCCATAGGACCACGTCTCCCACGCAGAACTCACGGTGCTTTACTCTCTTACTGTATCCTCTGGCCAGTGTTTGCTGGTAGACTGCCAATTTAATGGTGGTCATAGCTCTCTGCTTTTCGACTAAATCTAGGTCCAAAGCCAGAGTCCTCATATTTGCTTCAGCACTGACATCTGTTCGGATTGTAGGTAATTCGATTTCCATTGGTATGACTGTATCTACCCCATAGGCTAGGGAAAAGGAGGTTTTACCTGTAGATCTCCTCGAAGTGGTTCGGTAAGTCCATAGAACTGAGTAAAGTTCTTCGGCCCATCTCCCTTTAGCAGCATGTAACCTCTTCTTTAGCCTGTCGATGATGGTCTTGTTGGTGGCCTCAGCCTACCCATTACTCTGTGGGTATTCTGGGGTGAAGAAGTAATTCTTGATCCCTAGTCTCGAGCAAAATTTCTTGAATAATGAGCTATCGAGCTGGGTTTCGTTGTCAAAAATGATTGCCCGGGGGATGCCGAACTGAGTAATGCTGCTCTTCCACGTGAACCTCTTTACATCAATGTCTTGATATTGGCCAAGGGCTCGGCCTCCACCCATTTAGTGAAGTTGTCTGTCGCAACAAGGATATATTTTCTATTGCCAGTGGCCCTTGAGAAGGGGCCCACAATGTCATAACCCCATTAAGCCAAGAGCCTTGGGCTGGTGAGAGGACAAAGATCTTCGGCTGGGACGTGTATGTTGGGGCTGAATCTCTGGCACTTTTCACACCTCTGGACATACTGCTCTGTGTCCCTTTGCATGTAGGGCCACCGGTAGCACTGAGAAATTGCTCAGTGAGCTAACAATTTCCCTCCAGTATGGCTGTCACAAATCCCTTCATGTACTTCGAACAAAAAGTCTTGGACTTTATTCAGGTGCCACAGAAGAGGTAAGGCCCGGTGAAGGACTTCTTGTACAGATCTCCCGAACTGGAGACCCAGAACCTCGCTGACTTCTTTTTTACCATCCGAGCTTCTCTTTGATTATCTGGGAGCATGTCTTTCACCAAGTAATCTTTCATGGGATCCATCCAACTTGGACCCAGTTTCGAGCAGTAGACCAGCTTCTCTTCGTGGTTGACAATGCTTGGTCGTTTGAGAATTTCCATCAAAATCACCATTTTTTTCTCAAAATTAACGGGTGATGCCAGGCAAGCCAGAGAATCAGCATGGCTGTTTTCTCTCGATGAGAGCTGGGTGATCTCAAAACTTGGGATGTCTTTGGCCAGTTGTGTGCTAACTGATCGTATGCTTGAATTCTGTCATCTCTGGCTAGGTATTCTCCTTGAATTGATTTACCACTAACTATGAATCACAAAATACTTTGACTTTTTTGGCTTTGAGTTCAATGACGTTCTGAAGTCCAACTAGAAGGGCTTCATATTCGGCTTCATTGTTAGTGGCTTGGAAGTCAAGCCAAACAACTTTCTCGATGAGAATTTCTTCTGGGCTGTATAGCACAATCCCAGTTCCTGCTCTTTTGTGGCATGACGAGTGTCCACCTACAGTCCCCCAGTACCATCCGAACGATTCCCCTGGCTAAACTCAGCGATGAAGTCGGCCAATACTTGGCCTTTTATGGCCGTCCTTGGGCTGAAAGTAATGTCATGCTCCCCAAGCTCCACAATCCATTTTGTAATTCTTCCTGAAAAGTCAGCTTTACGAAGCAATGCTTGAAGAGGGTGTTCAGTGACTTCCTTGATCGGATGTGCTCTGAAATAGTGGATGAGCTTGCAAGATGCAACAATCAAGGCCAGCGCCAGCTTCTCTAATGGAAAATACCACTTCTCTGGGTTAAGGAGAACTTTGCTCATGTAGTAGATTGACTTTTGGACTTTGTCTTCTATCCTCATGAGGATCGCATTGACAGCTCAACTAGATACCGCAAGGTACAAGAATAAGGTCTCACCACTATTCAGCACTGTTAGGAGTGGTATGGAGGAAAAATACTGTTTTAGCTTGGCAAGGGCCTCCTCACTTTCTTCTTCCCACTTAAACTGGCTAGTCCTCTTCATTGCTTTAAAGAACGGATAGCAACGATCAGATGCTTGGCTAATGAATCGGCTGAGTGCTACAGCCATCCCTATTAACTTCTGGACCTCTTTTAGGTTTTGTGGGCTTCTTAGATTTTGAATGGCCAAAATCTGTTCGGGGCTTACCTCTATCCCCCTGTGGGTTACTAGAAAGCCTAGGAATTTCCTTGAACTGACCCCAAATGCACATTTAGAGGCATTAAGCCTTAACTTGTAAGCTTTGAGGATTCTGAAGGTCTCCCTCAGGTCTTTTAGATGGCTGTTCGGGCGTTTAGTCTTTACGACCATATCGTTTATGTAGACCCCCATGGTTTTGTCAATTAAGTCGCTAAACATCTTCGTTGCAAGCCTTTGATAAGTAGCACCAGCGTTCTTTAGTCCAAATAATGAACATTGTCTTCTCCATGTCCGGGGGATACGTGGTTATTAGGTGGTACCCTCTGTATGCGTCCAAGAAACTCATCCTTTCACGTCCAGTTGTTGAATCGACTAGCTGGTCTATTCGAGGCAAAGGAAAATAATCCTTGGGGCAGGCTTTGTTGAGATCAGTGAAGTCAACGCAGACTCGCCACTTCCCATCCTTATTTTTTACCACGACGGTGTTTTCCAACCAGGTCGGATAGTGGATTTCTTTGGTGGCCCCTGCCTCTTTTAGTCTCGAGGAGTAATGAACACTGTTTTCTCCATGTTTGGGGGATACGTGGTTATCTGGTGGTACTCTCTGTATGCGTCCAAAAAACTCATCCTTTCATGTCCAGTTATTGAATCGGCGAGCTCGTCTATTCAGGGCAAAGAAAAATAATCCTTGGGGCAGGCTTTGTTGAGATCAGTGAAGTCAACGCAGACTCGCCACTTTTCATCCTTTTTTTTACCACGACAGTGTTTTCCAACCAGGTCGAATAGTGGATTTCTTTGGTGGCCCCTGCCTCTTTTAGTCTTTGGACTTCTTCTGCCACTGCCTCTACATGATGCAGTGCTGCCTTCCTGGGCTTCCACATTATCGACTTCCTTTGAGGGTCCACATTCAACCGGTGGCTGATCACTTCGGGGTCTATTCCTGTCATCTCATATGGTGTCCAAGCAAAGACTTCTCTGATTTTCTTTAAGAACTCTATTAGGTCGGCCTCTTCTTGTTCGGCCATGCTTGTCCCGTGCAAACAGAATCGATCTGGGTCCTCTGGGGTGATAATAACTTTCTTTAAATCCTCCACCACCTTTTTCTCAGCTGTTCGACTATAATCATAGATTGTTGGGCTACCTTCTACTTCGATAGTTTTCACCTTTGGATACTGTTCTTTAGTCTTCATTGTTGCTAGGAAACACTATCTCGTTGTATGTTGATCTCTTTTGATTTCAACTACTTCTTTGCTCATCTGGAACTTCAAGGACTGGTGGTAGGTTGAGAGTACTGCTCCCAAGCTATGTATTCATGTCCTTCCTATAATAGCATTATAGGTTGAAGGTTGATTAACAATAAGAAATTCAGTGTTTTCCTTTATAGGCCATACTTTCACCGATACAGTGATCCTTTCAACTGGCCATGCTGGGTCTGTGCTTGTGCCAATCAGGGGTGTCATGAATCTTTTGAGCACTGAATCTTTCAGCCCTAGCTTCTGGAACAGGCTATAGCACATGATATCCACTGAACTCCCTTGGTCTACTAATACCCGCATTACATCATTGTTGGTAATGCGCAGTGTTAGCACCAAGGCGTTATTGTGAGGTCAGTGTATTCCTTTGAGATCTTCCTCTGAGAAGCTTATTCCCTTGGTCTGGCTTTGGTTGGGATCTTCTTATGTTCTTCAACGCTTTCCCTTGTCCACCTTCATAGCATATGTAAGGGTTTTGGCATGGTGCCGAACAACTGATCGGGCGATCGGCCCAACAGTGCCATGGATCATTTTTACCACGCCAAGAGAGTCATCCCTTGTTCGGGCCTCTGATCCTGATTGGGATTTCTCCCTTCTCGAGCTATCTTTTCGGCATCTTTGAATTCAAGCAGGTGCCCTGCTTGCATCAGGGCTTCCAAGTGCTTTTTGAAAGTTCTACATTCCCCAGCCAGATGGCCATGATCTCGGTGATAGTGGCACTTTCTCTTCTGATCACGTTTGTTCGGATCTCCCATCAGCTTCGGAGGCCACTGAAAATATGGCTTGTCTTTGATCTTGTCCAAAAGCTTATGCAGGGGCTATTTGAATACTGTTTGCAAAGCCTGGTAAGCCACTGACTCCTTCTTCTCTTGGGATTGCTTCCTGCACCTCTGGTCCTTTCGGCCTTTATCCTTCTTCTCAGGCTGCTTGACTAAGGCTACACTTTGCTTGGCCTGGCTCGGGTCTTCCTCCACCTTTGTATGCTGCTCTATTTTTACCATCAACTCAGATATTGTGGTGACGACCTTTTTGATTAGGGACGGTCTCAAATGACTCTGGAAAGGCAGCCCAATCTTGAAGAATGCCACTGTAAGTTGCTCATTGCAGTCTTCAATCTCGTTGTAAGCCTTCCAGTATCGTCGAGCATACTCCTGAATTGTCTCCCTGTCATTCTTTCTTAGGGAGAGAAGCGTGTCAAAACTCCTTGGCTCCTTGCTGTTGGTTATGAACCGAGCAGTAAAGGATTCGGACAGTTGCTGCCAATCTGCTATGGAACATGGTGGCAACTTGTGGAACCGACTGGGGGCTGTTTCTCCCAAATTAGATGGGAACATGTGGCAAAGGAGTGCATCGTTCCCACTCTAGAATGTCATCACTTGTCTGTATTGTCGGATATAGCTTACTGGATCTGTCTTCCCATCGTACATCTCAAACTTCGGTGGAGCAAACTTGCGAGGTGGATCAACGTTTTCAATTACTTAGGCTAGTGGTGATACCGAGATATGTTCAAAATCTCTCATTACCACGTCTTGGGCTGTTCGGCCACCACCATACTATATCCTGGAATCCATCCTCCTTTCCAACCATAACCGTAGGTCTTGGTTGGGGTCCAGTTCGGCCCGAGCCACTCTTTTATGGCTTGGCCGAACTGATTCTGTTTTAATAGTGTCAGTTCGCCTGGAGCTTCTCAGGCTTACCTCAGGCTCTTTGCGCCTCCTCCTCTAAAGGTGACTCAAATTGTAGGACTCTGGGCTTTGTTCAGTTTCCTCGTGCTCGGGACTTTCTCTTCACCTTACAAGCAATTTCCTTCGAGCATCCTACCCCTGGATCAGTCGTCTGAGTTCATCAATCTCCATGTCACATTGCTCTATTCTCTCTTTCAGGTTGTTGATGATCCTATGTCATCTGGCCAATCTTTCTTCCAATCTTTCTCTGTCTCTTGAAGATGAGGGAGAGGGTCTTTCTCCCCTGGAACTCGTAGTGGAATAATGCAGTTGTCTCCCATTATGTGAGGCGTCATCCCTTCTCCTTCGAACTTCTAGAGGGATCCTCGGGGCGCTTGGCCTTTTTGGAACTACTGATATGGATCTTTAGGGGATATCTTCTTGCCCTCTGGTACGATTTTTAGCAAATTCAGTTGGAGTCTGGCTCATGATTTCGTTGGTTCGAGATCGTCATTTTTCACAGATGGCGCCAAATTATGCACGGTACAAACTGGTGACTTGTTCGTCACAATCAGGACCAGATGAATTGGCCCAATACTAATGATCCCGAACAGAATATGGGCTAGACTCCTCGCCGCGGGACTCACTGAAAGCTCTTTGCTCTGTCGCCAAACTCCTGCAAGGTAGAGAACATCGTTAGTGCCCTCCGATCTGGTTTGACCGGGAGGCACTCCGATACCCAAGTTAGATATCTCTCATGGAGGTTTCTAGCCAAGAGCTGGGTTAAGAGTTGCGTACCTGTGGTTGTGAGAGTGCCTTCTTTTATATAAGGGTCATAACCTCGTGAGACTGAATCCTCTTAGGATTCTATCTCTTAATTCTTTAAAGATTATTTCCTATCTTGTAGATTTGATTTTAATTTGTTTCCATCCTACTTATCTGATTAGATCGGATAAGTAGGATGGAAACTTAATCCTTCCACCTAAGGGCCGACATAGGCTTCATTGATCCGAGCTGCCCTTCTTTGGGGTGGGCCGAACTTGTATGGCCCGAACAATTGGTGGTCCGGGCTTGTTTGAGTACAAGAGTAGCCTGTTTTGGGCTGGCCTCCTCACTGGGACTTTAGTCCCTATGAATTTGAGTTGGTCTTTAGGCCCATAACTTTTATTCTCCCTCAGTTCTTTGTAAATATATTTTCACTAATCATTAATAAATATATCAGTTGTCACATTTGATTGCAATGAGTTAAAATATATATCAAACTAATAATTTTATAAATTTGAAAATTTATAAGATTTATGTGTATAGTAAAATAATTTTGAAAATATATCGTTTATATATGTTATGGTGGTGAGTAGTTTCGTCCAGCAGAAAGAGAAAGAGAGAAGTTGCTTGATTTATGGGATAAGCTATTTTTAAAAAAT
>JAOTRH010121495.1:0-14761 GCA_034768845.1 Heliamphora exappendiculata
GTAGCAATTCTCTAATTTTATTATTATTATTATTATTTAATTTATTATTTTTAATATAGTATCTTTTCAACTCAAAACAATTAGTCATTTCAGTTTAGGATCAAATAATAACATGTTTCAAATATTATAAAAATAGAATTAAAATTTTCCATTGATTTAATCAATAATACATAGTTTATACCTTATTTATATTTTCTATCATCCTTTCAACATATTTATTATTTATTTTATTTAATATTTAATAGTATTAAAATCATTATTTATGTCAATCTAGATTTAAATGGTAACATATTAAAATATTACGATTATCGAGGTAAAATACACTATTTATCTGTCGATTAACTACATAAATATATATATATATATATATATATTGTACTTGATTAATATCAATATCTTACCATAAAAATTTTATCAAAATAATCTCAAAATTAAATTCTACGTATCAAAAAACATAAGCATACATATTTTTTTTATGATTAAAGACTTGCCCGATTGAAAATAGTACATTAGAGTGCATGGAAGCATTCAAAAATATGCCACACCAAATCGTTACCCATGGCTAAGAATGTGAGAATCAAGCCTTCTTGTTCCTCGTCTTCTTTTATTCTCTTTTTCTTTTCTCTTTTTTTTCTCTCTCTCTCTCTCTCTCTCTCTCTCTAATGAATTCAGAGATTTCTTATTCTTTATGTTCTAAATTTCTCTCTTTTCCTACTCTCTCTCTCTATATAGAATTATATTTTATTTATCCAAACTAATTTATGTACATCTTAAATATTTTTTATGTTTATCTATAATTTTTTAACTCTTAAAAATTCTATACTTAAACTCTATCTCTTTATCACTTTATCTTTTTATTATCTTATTAAGATTTTTTTAAATTTCTTTTCTTTTTTTTATTCGAATATCTCTAATTGACTTAAAGCAAATTAGCTTTAAGATAAATATATATACAACTCTAACTAATATTTTATTTATTTCTAAATCTTTTATGTTTATCATAATTTCAATTCTACTCTATCTTTGAGCCTTCTTATGTTTATCCAAAACAATTCCCACTCCTATTATAATTCTTCAATCCTAAAAAAAATAACCACTACTACTGTTTGGTTATCCATAATAATAATTATCTAACTTGAAGATTATCTCATATCTTAATTTAAATATATATTATATTTTTTACATAATTAAGACTATTAATTAATTAATTAATTTTTCTATTACAAAATAACTATGAAAATTCAGCACGTTACAATAAGTTTTTCAACCCGTCATTGCCACGAGGCTTAATTTGATGTTTTCAAATTATTTGAACAAATTGCATTTTTCTTTAAGAGAAATTAACAGTAAATAAACTTTAAAATTATGGGGTATTATTTGCCTTCAAATTGGTTTTACCCTCCAGCAGCCAATTAAAACATCCAGATTATATTATGACTATTCTTATTGAGACTGACTCCATCAAATTAACACATAATTCGAATAATGATAACAAGACCATTAATTATTATAAGTATGTGATTATATATGTCACATTTTTCAAAGTTTATTTTATTCTACGTTTATTTACTAAATTTGTGTCCGAATTAAACTCCATATTCTATAGATGAGAAATAATTAATACTAAGAGAGGAATGTGAGATATTTAACCAATAGATTAGAAGATATAAGGGAATAAGTGTAAAAGGATAAGATTTTGCTCTTTAATTTTATTTTTGCAATTCTTTTTTAAATAACTTTTTATATCTTTATTTGTATTTTGTTAAATATTTTAAGATAGTTATTACTTAATTTTTTCATTTGTTTATATTTTGTTTCATTTTTTTTACCTTTTCAAAATTTTCAATTTTACATTTTGTTTTTACTTTTTGGTTCTATTTCCTTATTTGAATTAGTTAGAACTAAGTTTTAATATCAATTTATTACTTTGCAATATTATTAGTGATATTTTTTTTAATTTTTTTGGCTCTAGGAATATCTTTTTTTTTTTTTTTTTTTTTTTACCTTTGTTCTTATTTTAATTTTTAAAGTTTTTTGTCTTATTTAATTTCTTTTAGTTTTATTTGATAACATTTCAATTGTGATTATTCAATATACATACAACTAGATATTTACTAGCAAGTGGTACTAAAAGAGTAAAATTATTATTATACTATATTATAAACTCACTAGAAATAATAAAGATGTGAGCTGCATCAACCAATAAATAGATTATTAAGTCAATTTTTGTTTAAAATGTTAAATATAAACTTTTTATCAAAGAAAAAGGACTTTGTAATTATAGAATAGTGCAATTCTTAAATACAAAAATACCGTTAATTTTCTCATACAGGAACTTTTTGTCATACAATTATTATTTCTAACTAATTCTTATCAAAAGAAACAAATAATGAAGTTAAATTGTTAGTAATAAGCACATATCCTATACAGTAAACAAAACATGAAGCTTTAGGCAAGTGAGATGTTTGTTTAGGACAACATGTGAAGTAGGGCTTCATTTATTATAATATATTTATATATTATAAATATATATTATATAAAATATAGTGAGAATTAAAATATTATAAAAGTCAAATAGTTTTTGTTCTTAAAATTAAAAATATTTCATGTCATTTTTATTTTATTATATGTATTATATAAATTTTCAAATATTTAAAAACAAAAGATTCCATAATCTATTAATTATTATTTTGATTTTGGAAATTATAATTATGAGGTGATTTGAGTCATTAAAAAACTGCTATCAATCATCACTTATCAAATTATATCATCTATTATAGATTATATATGCTTCATTTTTAGATATGTTAATTAAAAAGTTAAATATTGAGTAAGTAAAATATAGAACAATAGAGAGAAATGAAAAATTAATGTAATCTTAAACAGTGATATTGATAAATATGTTACTAGCAAATTTATAGATAAATATTTAATTAATTAGTACTTTTTCTTAAAAAGATAAAAAAACAAATTTTAAATCAAATAATTTATTATATAAAAATGAATTTTACTAAAAATTTAGCCTTCTCCACCCACCACCTTCGCCTCTTTGCTACACTATGGCTTTGTTTGGCAACTTATTTTTTTTATCTTTTTACTTATTAGTTTTAATCTTTTTTTTCTTTTACTTATTAATTAAAACACTTAAAAAAAAAAAAAGGTGATTTGACCATAGTTCTCTCTTTATAAAATTTTAATGCAATAAGAACAATCTCTAATTTTTCTAATCAATAAATTCATGTTCGCGTGTTAATCTTACACGTAACAAACTGCTTTTACTATTTAATTTCATAGTTATAAATTTTAAAATGTTAGAAGTTTCACTTATAAATTTGTTTTATATAAAATTAACTGTTTTGGATTTTTTTTTATTGAAATCTACCGAATAAGATAAATGATGGATACTAAATTATTCATAAAACAAAATTTAAATGACAGATAAATTTCACTATTGATGGAATTATATTTAATTTTCTTAAAATTAATAACCAAAATAATAATAATTTTCAAAATTAGCATAACTGATACACGCATAGACCTCAAGAAACCACAAGAAAATTTGAAAGAATAATAGAAATGAACAAAATTTTACTATAAGTTCTTGAGGATGAAATTTCACTGTCACTAAAATTCATTGTCAGTTAAATTTTACTATAATTGCAGTGAAAGAAAAAGTGATGAGTAAAAAAAATTAAGGTCATAAGTGTAAAAAAGTGTGAAAAAAAAAAAACCTTACTTAGAGATAAATTTTACTGTTTACAGATAGATACATTTTATTGTAATTACAGGAAAGTTTGCCTTCAAAATTACAGCAACCAAAGCTTCCAAGCTTGGTAACAATGGTAGCCTCACACCTTCTCCTCCTCTCTGTCTCTCTCCTTGCAATAAAATGGACAAGTTTAAGTGTGTTAAAAAGTGTACTAAAAAACGTTGTTTAAGAAAGAAATAATTGAACAATTTTTGAAAATATATTAAAAAAGTGATAAGAAATTATTTATTTAACTATTTTTCGTAAAATTATATTTACTATTCATTAGTTTGTAAGTAAATATAGTCTAATTATATAGCTGATATCAAATTAACTTAATTTTTTATCTGAATAATAAATTTGATGAGCGTTAAATAGTGAGCAAATTTAATTATAAAAATATATTTAAAAATCGTGGGTGTTACGAATGCATTAGTGTACTATTTTTGAGGCGAACGAGACACCCATTGTAAAAAGGCCAACATGGATCCATTTGGTAAAAAAGTAAACAAAATTTAAAAGCTAAAAATTTAATCAAAATATTAATTTTTATAATATTTTACTCACATTTCTATTATTTTTTAAATATGATAATACTCTCATTTGTAACTTTTTAGCCATGTTTAGAATGTCTAAAAAGCTTAGTTTTTAAGAGGTTTAATTTTTTATTTTTTTTAAAAAAAAATTAAAATGTTTAAGATAATTTTATGCAGTAGTTTTTTTGTTTTTTTTTTTTGTGAGGGTAGTTGATTTTTTTAATTGAGAGTATTATAGTAATTTTATTTTTAAAAAAGTTAATGTGTTTGCAATATATGTAAATTTTTTTCTTAAAAAATGAGATGAAAAAAGTTAGTTGGCTGTTTTGAAAAATCAAAAAGTATGGCTTAAAAGTTATTTTTTTTTTTTGTAAAAAAGCCAATTTTTAAGTGATCCCAAACAAGGCCTTAGTATTAGTTGAATTGTAACAATAAATTAATGAAAATCCGCCTCATTTGCCTATTGCCTCTCCTACTTTGGCTCATTGATAATTAGCTTAAAATCGGCGATTTTATTATTCAATGTATGTACTATTTCAGTCAAAAATAAAAAATAAATTGATTAGATTTCGTTAAGTGTCCTAATAAATTATATTTATATTAAAAAAACAAACATTGATGTCTATTTACTATTTATTTTTATTAACATAAATATAATTTGTTAATACACTTAACGGTATTTGATTAATTTAATTTTATTTATAAAAATAATAAATACAATGAAAATCATAAAATGAACAGACTTAAATTATCCAAGTGAGTTCATTTTACAAAAACAAAAAACAAAAAAAACAAAAACAAAACAAAACAAAACCAACTAGATTGTTCAATCACAAGGGGAAAGCGATTAAGCGAAGTATGTTAGAAGCAAGGCCTGACAATCTATTTCATCTATTTTCATTTGTATTTTGTGAAAAGAATGAAAAAAAAAATTTGAGAATAAATTGTTTGATTTGTGTTTTATAAAAAAAAGATCTAATCTTAGTTTTTAAAATATAATTATTAATTTACATAAAAAAATATTTAATTGGTTAAATGACATCATTTATCTTAAAAATTTCTCGGCAAAAAGTAAATAAATGGTACTTCAAAATAAGAAATTTCTAAAAAATTTACTTAAAAACATGAAGGAAAAAAAATCATGCATTTAACGAGGTAAGTGAGATGTTGAACCATGGCCAGTGAGATGGAAATTTGGCAGAATCTGATGTTGAAATTGGAGTTATAAAATTAAGAAAAATTTGAATATTAGTCTTTTTTTAGATTTCATAAAAATTTTAATTTTACGAGAGTTTTTATTATTATTAATTTGAATAAAATATTACGGAGCTAGGATTTTGGTAGTTGCAGAGATTTTTTAAAAATTTTTGGACAAAGTTCTTGAGACGGGTTTTTTTATTGTCATTTAGAAATGGATTTAGTTGATGAAATCTTTTGAAAATTTAATTTAAGGGTATTTTCAATAAACATTAATGTTGCAGAACTAAATTTATTAGAAAAAGATAAATAGAATTAATCTTAAAATATCAACTAATAATAGAACTTATCCCAAAACTTCTCTAAAATTAATACAATTGGAAGTTTTTAAATTGTGGCAACTTAAAATTTTAACCCAATTGAAAGTTTTTATATATTGTGTCAACTTAAAATTTTAACCCAGTTGCCATTAGTTTTTTTTTTTTTGCAACAAAAAGCCAATCACTTTTCTCATATTTGATGGGTAATTGATTTTTAGGTTATATTTGGTTTTACTAATTTTTTTAAAAAAATGTTTTATTTATTATTTATTTTTTCTTCAAAATTTTTACTTATAAAAAATTAAAATATTTTGATTAGAATTAAAACAAAGTTTATTAAAAATGGAAAGCCCACATCAACTGCAAACTAGTTTTCTTTTAGCCTTTCTAAACTATTATTGTATTTTGACCAATTTTTTGTATTTTTTTCTACTTCCGAAGGAAATTTTAGAAGTAGAAAAAAAAACTGACTTTTTGTATTTTTTTTCTATTTGTGAGGGAAATTTTAGAAGTAGAAAAATTTAAGCTAAAGTCTACAAAATACAAACCCCCTATTTTTTAGCATCTTTATCTTTTACTACAATCAATGATCAATATTTTCGGCCACCACCTCTTATTAGTAATTATTCCCTTCCAACCACTACCTTCAATCACCATTTTCAAGTCAAGACATCCCAAGCTAGATTATTATCGTTCTAATAATGCCAGTTATATTTATAAAACCCTCTCAGAAAAAACAAACCAACCACTGCCACTTGAGGATGGAAGCTGAATCTTTTTATTTAAAACTTCCTTTAGGCTTTTGTTTTATTCCCACGTCGAAAGAATACTTGTGGATAGAAGCTGAAGCTTCCTATTTAAAGCCTCAAGTTATTGGCAAACAAAGTGCTTGTTATGATCTAATATACCACCCAGCCGGTTAATGTAAGCCGCTAGCGGCTTTTTAAAAATAGCGGTTTAACTTGGCTTTAATCAGTTTTAACAAATAATATAACACTTTTTAAAAATAATAAATTTTTAGGTTAATCTAACCCGTTATTAAGGATGGGTAATAGTTTAATGGGTTCAACTCGTCTGGTTTTTAAAAAATCGTAGAAGCCACTTCTACTCATTGGCTACCACCTTTACGTACTACTTTCACTACACGACTAATGTCTATATTGACCATTTTTACTATATTGATTCTCACTACCATTACTTATTATTTTTTTTCCACCAATAAATTCGTTAATTCATCATTGACAGATACATTTCCTTGCTATCTCTCTCCTACCAGTCACCACCTTCACCCATTGATTGCCACATGTCACTACAAGAAATTACACTTTTAGCGCCCAATATTGAATTTGATCGCGGAATACAGAGAAATTGGCGACCATATTCTCGTTGGTCGCGGATTATACGATATTTGGCGACCGTAATTGTTTTGGTTGCGAAAAATAACACAATTGGCGACTATTATTTCGTTGGTTGCAGAATATACCACAATTGACGACCATAGTTTTGAGATTAATCGCGAGCAACACTCTTATTGCGACTAAATTTAAGTTTAGTCGCCAAAGATTTGGTACTAGTGAAAAAAATTAGGCCAATACCTTTAGGCAACTAAGGTTTAGTTGCAAATAAACTTTTTCATTGGCGGCCAAAATACTTTGGTCGCTAAATCTCACTTTTGGCAACTAATTTTAGTTTTGTCACCAAAAGTTTTGGCACTAACGGAAGAAACTCGGGAAAAAGTTTGGCGTCCATGACTTCTCACGACTAAAAAAAAGTTGGTCGCCCAAAAGGTTCGGTGGCAACCAATTAACATTTGGTCGCCAAATGGTATGATACCCAACCGCATAAAAGGATTTTTGGCGACCAAATAATATTCGTCGCTAAAGCACACTTTTGGCAACTATTTCTAATTTTCGACACCAAAAGTTTTGACACCAAAGGAAAAAATGCGGGAAAAAAGTTTGGCGACCATATTTAAATTTGGTCACCAAGTGTTATGGTGCCAAACACATGGAAGGTCTTTTGGCGACGAACTTGTAGTCGCGAAAAACATTTAATTGGCAACTAAGTTATAAGTGGTCGCGGAAAGCTTACCTTCGGCGACTAACAATGTGATTGGTCACTGAATATTTGGCAACAACAATTTTTTTCTTTGTGAAATGCATATAATTTGTCGATAGTAGAAAGAATGATTGTATGAACTATTTTGCAACAAAATACGTATTAATTGCATAACTTTTAAAATATTTTTTTTTTTATTGTGAGGTATTTTAGTAATTTTTGAGATATAATAAATTTTTTTTATTTAAAAAACACTACTTTAATATTAGGTAATGATCATACTTATTTAAAAATATCTCATTTTAAAAAAAAATTGTAATAAGAAATACAAGTAAAATCTACAAAAGTCTTTTAGCATAAAATAAAATGAACATATAAGAGTTGGAATTGAGAATTTTTTATCACAAAAAGTTTTGAACATTTCAATGTCCACTCTTATTTATTTATCGCCCTCTTAATTAAGTACAAATTTTTATATTTATTTATAAGTTTTTAATACATTGTACTAGTGGGTGTTATAAAAAGATATTAAAATTAGTAGCAGGATATTCGTTTGGCAACCTGGCTTTAAATGAATTTCTTTATTTTTTTAGCCTATGTTTAGACTAGCTTTTTTGTTTAAAAGTCTCCAAAAAATTCTACTTATTTGGTTTCAGCTGATTTTTTCTATATATTTTTACATATATTTTTTTTACAAAAAAACCAAAAATTCGAAAAATCTACAAAAAAAAGTTAGTCAAAACATAGGCTTAATTTTTTTTATTGTTTAGCCAGAAACTCAAATTTTCAAACAACTTTTTTAATTATTTTTTATCTATTAGTAATAGTTTATGGATTATAAATATATATTATGATGTTTATTTTTAAAATTTTTCATGATGAGATGTATTTAGAAAATAGACTAATGTTAAAAAATTTACTGAAGATAAATAAATGATATAAAAAAAACTAAACTAAATACACAATACATAGAATTATTATGATGGCTTGAGAAAAAATAAAAAATTTATATAATAAATTATCTTTAAAGAGTAAAGATTTAATATTAAATTGCATTTTACCCCAAAAAAAAGAAAAAAATCCCGCCCAAACATTCCCCCAACCGGTGCTAATCTTTCACGCCTATTCCCCTTCACACTTGCACCCCAGCTCACAACCCTCCCTCTTCTCCACTTGCGCCGCTCTCAACCCTCCCTCTTCTCCAACCAGATCCAGTTCCAACCCGTGCGCCCTCCACCCCACCTCTTCTCTCTACAATAACACACGTCGTCGCCACCGCACGGCCATCGACGTACGCTGCACCACCGCCATCGTCATCGCGCACGGCCATCAAGGTACGCTGCACCACCGCCATGAGTAAGTTTCGTTGTTGAAGAATCAAGATGGAGATTCAATCTATAGCTGTATGTGGCACTAAACAGTAATTGGTATTCCTATATGCGCCTGAGAATAGTTGATTAAGTCTCAATAGCCAGAAAAACTTTTTCTTTGATAGCACAATTATGCCATTTGTCACATACACAAGCGTATCACCTGATCAAATTGGAAGGCAAAATCATCAAGCATTGCATCAACATTTCATATAGTTTGATTTAATCTACGTTAATATTATTGGGTTTGTTTACATTTTTATTTTTTGTGGTAACTCTTATTGAGTTTATTTTTTTTGTGATTTAATCTTGGTGTCATTTTCCCTTTTTAAGGTACTGTACTTGCTTTTGAGAAAAAGGAGTAAACAACGAAGATTTTGCTCCCAAAACCACATTAACCACTTTGGAAAGGCCACCTCTATGGTGCCTGAATGTATTGAGGTGTTGATTACATATTCTAGTGTTGTTTTCGTATTCTAGTTTCTAACTGACATATTGTTTCTAACTGACATATTATAGTTTCTAACCGACATATTGTTTTCGTATTCTATTGTCCGAATATATTGTATTTGTTTATGTTTCACATGACACAAAAATTTGGAAAGTTCAAAAAATAGAGAAAATTTGCCGAAATTTTTAAGAAATATACTTGGAATTTTTTTTTGAAATTTTGAAAAGGAATTTCTTTTATTTAGAGGTTCTAACCATGAATTGGTTTTATAAAAAAAAATTTCTTTTATGTGCAGATTATTTCTTTCTAACCATGAATTGGGTTTTACTTCTTTTATGTGCAGTAATATTTATAAAAAGAAATTTTTTTTTATGTGCAGAATACTTCTTTCTCTATTTTCATTGTATTATGCCATCCCAGAAAGATAAAGGGGCACTCAATATCAGCCGTTGAAACATCAAATACACTATCACCAACAATAGATGAGGTACCGAATGCGCCATCTCATTCGGCAATTGATGTACCATCTCCTCCCACGCTTGATACATCATTTCCTCATACACAACCAAGTGGCGTAGGTAAGCTAATTTTTATTTGTTTGTTGTACATTATGAATCTTTTTTTTTTCATTTTTAGTAATTTGCAACTTTCTTATTCTTTTAACAGGCGGATGTGCCCTATTTAGGACTTTAAACATAGTTGGCATGATGTCGACCTTACAGTTAAAGCTGTCATCATCTAAGATGTTCGGGTAATAATCACCAATTTTGCAATGTCTTTCTTATGCTTTAAATATTTTTAGTTTGATTTGATGAGTAAATTTACTTTTTATAATTGTTGGATAAATTTTAAATCCTTAATGAGTCTGAAAATAATAATTCATTCGAAGTTGCTGTTCATGAGAAATACTCTGCCTTGTATAAAAATTGAAAGTACAAGATGAGGCACCACTACCTCAATCTAGTTGAAGAATGAGTCGATATGTATACTCGTCTATATCCTGGGTGGACATAGATGGATGAAAATATTTGATTGATCATATATTTAATGATCCGAAACTTGAGGTAATATAATACTTTTTAAAATTAAATACGTATTTTATATTTATATCATTAAGATGTATTAATAACATGATAAACTTTACAATATTAATTTCTGTAAAAAAAATTTCTTTATAGTTATATCTCATAAATAATCACGATTTACTTTTATACTTTTATAGGTAAGAGATGGTTTTTGCTGCAGTTGGATTATGGAGATTTTGTTGAGCATATTTTTTTTTGAGAGATTGTCTTGATTTGCGGATTTGGATGAATTTTTCTTTGGATGTTATATTTATTTTGGTGTTTTTTTGGATACATATTTGCAATCATGTTGGATTTATGAATGAATAAATGAATATTGGGATTTGTTTTCAAATATTTTATATATGTGTTGAGTAAAAAATGAATTTGAGTGATTATTATTAGTTGAATGCAAGAATGAATGAGTATTCGAATTTATTTACAAATGTCACAATTACAGGTAATTAATCTCTTGAGCAAGAAAGACTTTGAATGATTATTCATTAGACATATGAATGAATGAGTACTGAAATTTGAATGCAAATGTTATATTACAGGTTATATATATATACACACGTGTGTGTGGTGTGGGGGGAGGGGGTTAGTAACAAATTGATTTAAATGAGTATTGATAATTTATTTAGATAGATGAAAAAATGAGTTTGAATTAGTATTCTTACTGCAAAGATTACATGTTACAAGATACCAGTTACATGATATATGTATGAAGTGACTCAAAATATTTCATTCGTAATAAAAAATATATTAAAAAAAAAGTTCTTAGCGATTAAAATATTTTGGTTGTCAAAAATTTGTCAACTACCAGTGACTAATGGTTTTTTGTTGCTAAAAGATTACACTTTGCAACCAAAATGGTTAGTTGCTAAAGATACCTTTTGACGACTACAATATTTTGGTCGTCTTTACCTTAAATGCTTTTAGCAATCAAAACAATTAGTTGTTATTACTTTTGACGACCAAAAATATTTAGTCGCATATATACTTTTAGCAACCAAACTAATTAGTCGTTATTACTTTCAACGACCAAAAACAAATGGTCGCGGATGGCATAGCCAATGGTTTGACGACCAAAAATATTTAGTCGCATATATGGTTTTAGCAACCAAACTAATTAGTCGTTATTACTTTCGACGACCAAAAACAAATGGTCGCGGATGGCATAGCCAATGGTGACTAAAGCATTATTGGCGACCATTGTATTTAGTTGCAGAAAGTATGTATAGGCGACTAACCATTTAGTCATTGAAAGACATCTTTGACGACTAAAAAAACGTTGGTTGCTAAACATTTTAGCGATACGCATGTGGGTGAATGGAAGTCTAACGACGATTACTACTACTCCAATTATCACCTGTGTGAGAACCTACCATCATTCTCCTCTTTCCACCAAGGCTTATCCTGAAAGCTAGGCTTAGGGCAAGAGGTAACAATTGCCAGACAAATTAGGCTTCTCGATCCCAGACAAGAGGTAATTCAGGCTTCTCGATCCCAGACAAATTAACAATTGCCTTCTAAACAAGAGACTAGGCTCATTTTATGATGCACAGAACAGGTCTTGGATTGAGGCCTCTTTCTGTGTGGACAGTAGAAACAATCTAGGAAAAGCCATCTTTAGGGGAAGAATGCCCACCCAGATATCCTCCCAAAAGCTCACATTTGCTCAATTTCCCAAACGCAACCCCAATTTGAAGAAAAGGACTCCAAGGCCTCCTGGTTGTGAGCCCCAATGTTAGAGATGCTCTCCCATACTGAGGATCTGTTAGCCTCAGAGATGGGGGTTGAAATCCACAACTGGGAATTGTTGTAATGCCTAGAACAGATAAGCCTCCTCCATAGGCTGTCTTTTTCCATAGCATACCTCCACCACCATTTAAAGAGAAGAGCCAAGTTTTTAGCCTTTAGATAAGCTACTCCCAATCCTCCAGCTTCTTTCTGTTGAGTGATTCTTCTCCACCCCACCAAATGCATTTTCTTATGGTTTTCATCATCACCTTATAAGAATCTTCCCTGGATTCTTTCTATTTGGTTTGCAACACCAATTGGAATCTTGTATAATGAGAGATAGAAAATGGAATGTTGCTTTGACCCAATTGATTGAGATTTAAATTTACTTTTTCAAATAATCATTAAAAATATTAACTACCATGATAACAAACAAACAACAATCGATGACTGAGAAGAATGCAATTAAAGTGTGAATAATTGTAAATGCAAAGATGCACACATAGAATTAATTATAGCTTTTTATAGAATTGTGGATCATATACTGTGTAAACTCACATTCCTATGAAAAATATGTGACTTATTCTGTGTACATTGTCTGTAACGTACTACCCAGTTAACTCGTTTGGATTGAGTTATTTGAAAAGAAAACAAAAGAAATAATTTTGTTATTATTTTAATTATTTGTTTTTATAACTAAAAAAGAGAGAAATTGAGAGAAATAAAAAAAATGAAGAAATTTGGTTTTTACTTAAAACTACCTTTTTGAATCTCTCCAAAAAAAAAGAAGAGATATTTGGAGAGAAAAAAAAACTACTTAAATGTTTTTATTTTTTAATGCCAATTTTAATCCTCTAAAAATAAATACATTAAGTATTCTTATTTTAAAATAAGGTTAGTTTAGTAATATCACCTATAACGTTTTTTTTTCCTCATATTTAGACTAATCAAATATGATGTGAGAGAAATAACTAAAAACAATTTCTTATTTTATCCAAATAAGATTAAAAAAAAAAACAAACACAATTATTTCTCTTCTTTTCTTTTATTACTTATGTAATCTCTTCTTTTCTTTTTTCCCATTGTTTTTAAAACGGGCTCTAAAGTTTTCCTAGCTTTTGATCATCAGTACTTGGGAAGTGAGCACTCCATTGGGAGGTTGTTTAGGAACCTCTTGTTGTCCTGGCAATAGTCATAAATGAGGTGGTACTTCCGAACCCACTTGAAGAGCGTCCTCTGCGCCAGCGTTAGGGAGCCGAACCTGTCTTGGTTCCACCAGTTGGTGGCGCCGTCGGCCATGCAAAACCTAGGGTTTCCTTTCCAAACGCAGGCGTCGATCTTGTAGTTCCTGAAGGAGGCGACGAAGGGAGCTTTGGACCAATCAACCTTGTCTTTGCCGCCTCGTGTTGCCCAGCTGTCGCCATTCCATAGGCTAATTTGGATGCTCATCGGTTGCTGCCTAGGAAATGCCACGCCCTTGTCTGCGTGGTTTCTGTATGTTCTAATGGGAACCCAATCCACCATGAAACTACGTACGAAAACAAAAAAGTACCGTGTAAGTTCAGTGCTCATGATGTCGAGAGAGAGAGAGAATTGAACATGCACAAACAAAACATTTAGCTCTGTTTGGATAGTTTAAAAGTTGGTTTTTTTAATAATAATAATAATATTTTATAAGTCCTACTGTTTGGGATCTAAAATAATTCAACTGACCTTTTTCACTTATTTTTTTTTGAAGAAAAGAAAATGTTCACGACTCAAACACTTTAATTTTTTAAATAAAATAAAATAAAATGATTTTAATACATTGAATTAAAAAATTAACTCTCTCATAAAAACAAATTTGAAAAATTGGTCAATATCTTAAACATTATAATTTAAAAAAAATAAGAACGCATTAGATATTTTAATTAAAAAAATTACCATAAAAGTTATCCCAAAAAATTTAACTTTTTTTCTCTTCCTTTTTCTAAAAAAATTAAACCACTTAATAGTCAAAAGTTTTAGGCATTCTATATGTTTATGATTATTTTTATTTTGATAAAAATAAATATAGTTTTCAATATTTACTTAAATTCTAGTAAATAAAAATATATATTATTTTACATATTTTGTGAAGAAAAAAAAACTTACATTTCATCAATGGTTACCTCGATCTCTTGGCTAACATTACCTTTGACCTGCACTCGGAGGAGATCCACTTGAGCACCAATTGAGCAGCAATTGAGCACATACCCTCACTAAAGATATAAAATTATTTTTAGTATTCTTAAT
>JAOTRH010121506.1:0-14760 GCA_034768845.1 Heliamphora exappendiculata
GGTTTTCCTCTTAACTTTTCTAGAAACTTTAGACATGCTTTCTTTCTTCTTTTTTTTTTTTTTCTACATCTAGTGTACACATTTAAAAAATTGCATTTTAAAGAAGAACACTTATACCTTAAATAAAAACTAAGTACAAAGAGGAAATTAAAGGGTGTATTTAGAAGCTTCCCACTTTCCTTTCAAAGATATTCATTATTTTTATAGAAAACTAAATACAAATATAGATGCATTATTTATAGAAAGTTATTATAAAAGTGATTAAAATGTGGAAAAAGACTCACAACAAAATAAAAGTGATTTTATTATCGATTATTTGCCTTTAAATATTCAATGGAAAATTGCTAAAAAATTTATTACATAATTAATTGTAGGAATATGAAAAATAGCAAGTTCTATTTTGATAAATGATGGGTTTGAAATGTACCAACATCCAATTATACTATGATGTTTGTTTTGATTGTATATTTTTAATACTATATATATTATTTATTATCAATTACTTTAATGTATTTTTATATTTTTATTTTCTAATTGAAAATTGATAATTTAAATTAACAAGCCAAAAAAATATCTACGTTTGGCCCCGCATGTTGATGTACTCTTAGTTTTATCTCTAACAGCACCATGACATTGACGTGCATGGGGTTGATGGGGTTAATGTCGATTCCAGTTTGATGATTCAAACTGCTCACTTTATTGCTCTTAGTGCATATGTAGATCATTTTATATAAAAAATTAAATTGTTCAAATATCGTGAAGTATATAAACAAATTACATTTGTCTTAAAAAAAAAAGCGATGCTATCCACTTACGTGAATAATTTATACATTGAGAACAAGGAAGTGAACAATATCATCAAATAATTGATTCTAATAAGTGTCCCATATTCATTGATTCCACTAAAGCGATTCTAGAATTAAATCTTATTAACTCTTTATTTTTTTATATTAAGAGTAATTATTAAAATTGAAATCAACTAATTCTAATGAGTAGTGCACCTTTAACAACTTTGTGAATGGGAAAACCAGCTTAATTTATGTGCTCTCCCTTCCTCTAATCTGATGGGAAACCCAGCTTCAATAATGAAGAGAAATGTGGCCAGGAACTTTCCAAGTCGTGTGTAACTTATAATTGTTCATATTGTATTGTTTTTTAATAATTGCACTTAAATTTGTATAAGAATCGAAATTTATGTAATTAAAAACAGCCACTCAGTTTAAATTTCTATAATTAAAACTAAATTAACAAAAATATTAAAAATTAAAAATTAAATTAAAACCCACTCAATTATTGCTATTGGAAGATAAAAAGAAAATTGATTAGGATTCATATTCCGATTCTTAGCCTATGTTTGGGCTAACTGTTTTTTTTTAAGGCTTTTAACTTAAGAGTCTCTTAAAAAATTCACTTATTTGGTATTCTATTATAATCAAATGGTTTTTTTCACATCTACTTTTTTGTAAAAAAAACCCAAAAGTCAAAAAACCTATAAAAATAGTTGGGCCAAACACAAGTGCTCAACAAATGAATGTTTCCCAAGGAGCACGGTCGTAAGAATAAAACTCAACGAAAATGTTAAAGTACTCAAAATATTTATCAAGAATTTTATTTTTAATTTATAATAAATTAATCAGATTCAATTTTATGTGGTATGAATAACTTAGTCTGTGTTTATCAAAATAAACAATTTACCGTCGAGTTCGACAATAGTTTTCTGATCAAGCAACTGTACTAGGTTTTTTGTCGTGTTTCAAGAATTCACCAGAAGATAACATCGGATATATTCAAAAGCAATAAAAATGAATTTTATTAGTTTGACGGAAATTAGAACTGGTTACAAATACTACAAGTTGTGAACTACTCCAATGAAAGAAAAGAAATGATAAGCGTTTTGCCCAGTTAGTGTGTGTTTCCTGCATTAATTATAATATTTATATTTATAAAATTCTAAAGATAACTGTTGACAATTTTTAATAACTGCTCCATCATATTGGGATGCCACACGCCGCTTGCAATTCCCGTCAACCATTGTCTTTCTTTGGAATGCCACTTTATCGAGTTGTAGGATGTATCTCTCAACTACCTTGATAAGCATGTAACTGCTTGCAAATATTTCATTGTTACTGGTGGTTATGAAAAACATGAGTTACATCCTTTCTACTGTTTGTTGCTACGCGGATCACTTGTTAGATCAAACATAGCTGCCATGTGGACCATTTCTTAGACGGGATGTCGTGTGATGTCACTTTATAAACCCATTAAATGGATTTCAATAGATAGCACTCGATGGAAGCTATTCAATGGGCCTTAAAAGGCTTCTTTAAACAGATTTTATATTTTAGCCCATTCTAAAATATAGGCTTTTAAATAGAAAACATTTTCGACAAGAATTTGTTAATTTAGGGTGTAAACAGTGTGTGGTATCTATGAGATCAAACTATTTGTTGACTTGTTTTCTTTTGTTTCACTTTTCCAAGTGCAATAAATAAAACTTTTGGGGGAAAAGTTATGTTTATGCAAGTTTCACTTTTTTTTTTTTGTAAAGAGAAGCGTTTATATAGCTCATTAATACAAATATCTTAGACCGAATATTCATTTCTCTATAAATATCTAACCATTATAAGCCGACAATTAATTTAATAATTACGACAATCAAAATGTCAAAATTTCAGATTTTGACACAGATACTAATCCTCTCTTTATAGAGAATAGTAGACTTACACTAGATAATTGAATTTTACATTGTGTGGGTCTCACCGTGATATAGGATGGCTCAACCATCTCTTTGAATGACGAATTTTATTTATTCTTCCTAACATAACATAGTCATAAATTATGAATATTTTTGCGACCAATATAAAGATATCAAGTGTGAATGTGTATGATCCAGCATGCCCATTTATGAAGTAAAATAATCATATTAGTCTCGTACAAATAAAGTGATAAAAATTTAAGTATAATAATAAATTATATAGAGAACACCAAGAAACAAATTTTTGCTGCTTGGACATCATGAACCCATGTTTTAAATGATTTTATGTTGGGAGTAAGATGTATTTGAGCCCCAATAAGCAACAATTGGTCTTGTTGCCTCAGGAACTGCAACTTGAGAGGTTCTAAAATATCAAAGAAATCAATTTCTTTTTCTTCCATTTGGATGCTTGGATTTCTCTTTTGGAATATAGCACCTTACATATGAATACAAATTTCTTACAATTACCTAGAAAATAAAATGAATTCATGAAAGACCAATAAGGAGTTAATGATTTAGATTTATTTCTGACATGATATTTTCTCTAGGAATCAAGCTTTTCTAATGTCCACATAGTTAACGACACCTAGTGATTGAACTATTAACAGACCATGGGGGGCCATGGCTCTCCTATTTTCTAAATTTTCTTATATAGTTTAGCCTCGCTATTATTTTTTCTTTCTATTTCTATAGTCGGCTCCTTAACGTTTTTTAGAAATTTTCTATAAGATTTCTCATTTTTTTACACCTACTATATACTACTAAAAAACTGAGTTTTTGCGTCGGGAGACAGCCGTCGCAAAAAGCCAACTAGCTGTCGCAAAAGAGTATTTGTGTCGGCTTTGCATTGGCAAATGGGGGTAATACCTACTGGGGTCGCAGCAAAAAAGTATTTGCGTCGGAATTTTCCATCTCAAAAATATTTGCATCGGCAAAAAATACTTTTTGAGACGGCGTTTTGCCGAGTTGATGTGTGTTCCCTACATTGATTACAATATTCATATTTATAGAATTCTAAAAATAACTGCTGACAACTTTCAATAACTGCTTCATCATATTATGATGCCACACGACGTCTGCAATTCCCGTCAACCGTTGTCTTTCTTTGGAATGCCACTTGTTGAGTTGTCAGGATGTATCTCTCAATTGTCTTGACAAGCGTGCAACTATTTGTAGTTCCTTCATTGTTACTGGCGGCTATGAAAAATATGAGTTACATCCTTTCTATTGTCACATTTGTTGCTACGTGAATCACTTCTGGGACCAAACAGAGCTACCACGTGGACCATTTCTTAGACAAGGGATGTCGTGTGATGTCACTTTATAAACCATTAAATGGATTTCAACAGATAGCATTCGATGGGAGCTACTCGATGGAAGCTATTCGATGGGCCTTAAAGGCTTCTTTAAACAGATTTCATATTTTAGCCATTTCTAAAATATAGGCTTTTAAATAGAAAACATCTTCGACAAGAATTTGTTAATTTTTGGTATAAACAATGCCCCCTCATTTCTTGGGTTAAATTTCTTAACCCAATTAATGATTTAACTTGACTCAATTAATGAGTCTCTCTCTTTTTTTGTTAACGGCATTTTAAGTAATACTTTTGAAACGCGCACCTTTTAAATAGGCGCGAATAGAATTCTCAACGTCACTTTTTCTTTCCAGAGACTTGCTTCGTCTTGCTTCACTAAGCCTCTTGCGCTTCTAACATGGCTCCTAAGGAATGTACCAAATCCTCAAATAACACTTTTGTAACTTGAAGATTCCCACATGACCTTAAAGATTTTTCCGATAAGCATGGGAATCATGATGTTCTGATTCCGAATCCTAGTTTGAACTCGAATTTTATTTTGGGTCCCATTTCAGAACTGTATATTCATGAAACATTCTCCTCTAGTTATCCTCTGGCCCCAAACAAAACATTCTTACTGCATGGACCCTATCTAAATTGGATCAAATGGAAAATCTCAGCGCCTCTTCGTACATGGATTAACCCTAGGGTCGATTAGAGTAATTGGGTTTTGTGCATGGAACCCTACATTAGAGGACAATGGGATATGCTTGGTATCAGAGAAACCATTAAGCTTTCTACATATGGCCTTGACATGAACAAGTGGGTGATCAGCACCGCCATATGTTTTTGGTCTACGTGGTGCAATGCAATGTTGCTACCCTATGGACTCATGTCCCCCACAATCCTAGATGTTATTCATCTTACTGGCGTTCCTTCGTCAGGCCTAGAAGTAAATGCATTGTTGGTCCTTGCTCCAACTGGAGAGGAATTCTTAAAAGCTTCAGGCATGGGATATTCAAAAGTCCTCAAAATTTACGACATTCTCCTTCTTTTGTCTCCCCTTCTTTTAAGGAGTAGTTTTATTTTACCATTTTTGGCTCTGTCATTTTCGTTTAGCTATTCCTGGCATCAAAGTTATCAGAGAATACCTCTCAGTTGCCATTTATTTGGCACAATATAAAAAACTTGCCTTGGCTCCTTTCGTTTTGGGTACCTTACATAAAGGGTTATTTACTTTTGTTGAAAAGGGGATCTCAGATAATTGTGGAGGCTATTTTTGGAATTTTCAAGCATGGCTATATGCCTATTTTCCTTAACTTAATCTAAAATTTTGTCTCACCCTTGGTGACCCTTGTCTTAGCTATGCTGAATATTTTCTTTCTTAGTACTCTGATCATTCATGATACTCTTTCGAGAATTACTTTTTCATTTTCTTTTTCTTGCCACCTGTTGGAAGGCCTGAGGATTTTCAACATTTCCATCAATTTCAATTTTCTTCTTCTCGATTATCCTTCCTTTAAGATGATATTTCTCATCCTTTGTCCAAGTCTGATATTATCCATCGAGAGAATTTCTGGGCCATTGCTTTAACTCCTAGATATATCTTGACAGGCGAGTCCATTTCTTCTACCAAATTCTGCAATTGCAGTTTTAAAAATTATTCCCCCAGCCAATGTGTAAGGCAAATTGGGCTCATTCAAGGAATTCTTCTGCCTTTCATACACCCATTGATTCATGAAGTTGTTGAAGGTAGAGTTTATGTTAGTTCTAGGCAACCCAAGAGGGGAGTGAATTGGGTTTTAAAAAATTAATAACAAAATTTAAAATACTTTTTGAAAACTTATTAATATTGCAACCAAATAAAACAAGATAATAAAAAATTAAAGTAATGCAAATAATAATGATGTTAGGAATAGAGAGAATGAACCAGACACCAAGGATTTATAGTGGTTCAGCTTCTTCCAAACTTACGTTCACTCCTCAAGTCTTCCATTGAGAATTTTCACTATGTAGAATGCTTCATGGGTTCATTCCAAGCTTTATAATCTCAATACTTCACTTGAGAATATCCATAAGGATACGAATATTTACAGATACATTCAAAGGCCATACAACAGCAACAAGATGATCCTATAAAAATAATTTTTTAATTTTTTCTGATCACTCTTGAGCTCTTCTTTGATGATATTTACTCACTCACTCAAAGAACGAAGGGTGACTCACCCTTAAATATAATAAATGAAGTATTTAGATGAGAATTACCCACTCTTTTTACAAAAATTGATTAGTAATAAATAAAGAGGTAAAGAGAGATGAGGTATAAGAGCTGTAGTTATAACAATAAATGAAAACTTGAAGATTTTGAGATTAAATCAAGCAATAAAACAGTGATTGTAAGTCTCTAGTTAGTTTAAATGTTGATGAGTAACTCCTTATATAAGCTCGTGAGCATTCATGATTGTTGGAGGTAGGTGAGGGCATTAAATGCTAAAAATCCAACCGTTGAAGTATGCTGCGAATTTGAATTTTCGTCGCAGGTGTCGACACATTTTCTTTAGGGTCGACACAAAATGTCTAGGACAAAGATCTTCAAGTGATTGGATCGACTTAATTCTTCTGAGGTGTTGACACAATTTCTGTAAACTTTCTAACCAACACAACGGTGTCGACACATTTGGATATTGTATCGACTCAAAGGTTCTTCAGATTCCTGGAGAGGGCAATTTGTGTCGACTCAAATCTTCTTGGAGTCGACACTAAAATTTTACAGGAACCCTTGGGAGATTTGTGTCAACTAATTTGAACGTTGGTGTCGACACTAAAATTCTTCAAGCGAGCTCAGGATATTTGTGTCGACTCGAACTTCACTTTGTGTCAACACGCCAAATTCTGCAAGTGGCCTTAGTACTTTTGTATCGACTCATTTTTCATTTGTGTCGACTCAAAGTTTCGAATAACAAAAGTGAGGAACCACTTTTTTGTCAACTCAAAATCAATTTATGTCAACACTTTTTGAGTGCAGAGCGCTTCGGCTCTTTTGTGTTGACCCAAATTTATTTGTGTCGACTCATAATACTTAGTCCTGAAAGAATCTTTAACAAACTGTTAGGGTGTCAAACCATTTGTTCAAAGGTGTTGACACACTTGATATCTTCATGTGTACTTTGCTTTAAAGTTTTGACTTAATTATCAATTGGGTTTAATACAAAATATTCTTATAATCAAGAATACGTAGGTGTTTTTATCCCTTTGAGAGAAGAGTCATTTCTTTTGGCTAAAGGTGTCAACTCATTTGTTCAATTTGTGTCAATACTTTCTTTTTAAAAAATATAAATATTATTTTTTTAAATTCATTTATTTTTAGAAGAATGAATTATGAAAACTATCAAAATCAATATAAAAAGCCCTTGGATTAACAGTTTCAGTAAGGAAAGTTGAAGTAGCCACATCTATTCAGAACGACTACCTAAATAGGTCACAGTCTTTTAAGTTTTCAGAATTCTGGCCTTCGATTTTAACCACAGCAGCCTTGGATTCTTAGTGGTCTGTCACTTTTCCAACCATATTTGTCTCTTCAAAGGATCTGTATTAAGCTCGATTAACATTTCAAAATCGACAAGGCCGACTTGATGTTTCGGTTCAAGGTAATTACTTCAACTCCTTTCCTATAAATCGATATTCCACTCATTTTTAATATATTGATCTTCTACAACCTTGAATACTGACACTTAAACCATCGAAGAAGCAATCCCTATATCCTTTCCTTCAATTGAAGGATTTCAAACACAAACCTTACAAGGCTTGGATTCAGATACTTCTTCTAATGATTAAACTTTGACTGATGGACTAAAATCATCCAGTTTTCAAGAAAGTTCAAAGGATAGAGGCAAAGGGATATTTGTTTATTTAAAAAAGAAGAAGGCTCCCTCTAAAACCCCCTACTGATGGGCTTATGAGAGATGCCTTTTCAATCCATGCTGCCATGAAGGAAAGAGAGACCAAGAGAGAAGAGGAGGAAAAAAGAAAAAAATGAGGTAGAGAAAAAGAAAGCAGAAGAAGAGGATAATGTCGGCCTAACAAGGTTTCAATAATCGAATTTTGATGATAACAAACTTATATATCTAATTGTGAAAATTGAGTTTGGTTACAGGAAATATACACTTAGCACAATTCAGGAAATACAATGGAAGCCATGACGCATAATTTCAAAATCAAGATCATTTGGCGACAAGTTTTTGTGGAACATATGCAAAAAGGATTGAGACATTGAAGACTTGAAGAGCATGTTGTAAATTTCATCTTGTTATGATCATTGTGCATTCTCATTATCTCTTGATTATTACTTTGAAACTCATAGGAATCCTAAAAATGATAAAAATATTTTTCCAAAACAAATAATGATCAAATTTTTTTTGAAAAATAAAAATTTAGATTTTTAATGATCCAGTCGACTGAGGCATTATAACCATTCGACTGAATGGGCTACCAAAAATACACTTTCAGATCTACAACAGTTTAGTAGACCGAACCTTGGAGTTCAGTCGACCGAAGTGTAGTTCAGTCGACTGAATGAGTTTCATTAGTCGACCGAACAGGCTTAACTTTAAATTTTTTTGAAAAATGGCTAGTTTGACATTTTCATACATAACCCAACGGCTAGTTCTGAAATAGAGCCTATAAATAGAGCCCTGAGCTCTTGTTTCAATTACTTAAATCCTCTCAATCATTCTCTCACATATAATCTCTTTGTGCTTCAAATTCTTTAGCTTTTCATACACATTTTTTAGAGAAAAATATTTTAGAGTTCTCATTGAGCTTCATTGTTTTATTTCTTGAGAAGTGAGTTTAGAGTTTTCAATGTTGTACCTATTTTCTCATTCAAGGAGCGTTCTTTGTACACTCTTATCATTCTTGTTTCTTATTTGTGATTGAGAAATGCGTTTCTCAAAAGAGGCTAATCCGTCTACAAGGATTGGGTTAACTTAAGAAGGGTACATTCTCAAGAGAGACTACTCCACCTAGACTAAGGAGAGAGGCTCCTCCGCCTATTGAAGGAGAGGTAGTAAAAATTCTCATAGCGGTTAGCTTGAGGCAAGGATGTAGGCCGTTGTGCCGAACCTTGTAAAAATCGTGGTGTCATCTTCATTCTTGCTTTACTTTATATTTTCTTTATCGTACTATTATTTTTGTTGCACCACTGTTTTTTGTTCTTGCATTATTATTTCTTAAGATAAGAAAAGCATTAAATCTTGTAATAAAAAAGTTTTAACTTATCTTTATACTTGCACTTTGATTTATCTAATAAAATGGTTTTATTTATTTATGCTTTAATCTTCATACAAGAAGCTAAACTTGCATATTAACTTTAATCAAAAGGGAGATATATTTGAAAGTTTTCTTGCAAGCTATATTTGAGTTTTAAGTTCTTCAAAGAAGATTTAAGTTTTGTTTTCTTCAAACTAAAGGACTTTAAGAATTAATTTGTGCTTAAGTCTTTTTATTGTTCATTTCAAATATACTTGTGTTTGAATTCTATAAGTCATATTAAAAACATATTAAACTCAAAGCTATACTTTAAATTGTTAAAACTAATAAAGTGTTGTATTTGATTAATAAGAACTTTAAACTTTGTCTACACTTGTTCCTAAATATTTCAATAGAAAGTTTTTGCTTATAAATTTAAAACAAATTTACTTGTGATTTAAATAAGTGAACTAAAGATCATATACTTGTATTTTTAATCTAAAATTTTAAATACCCAATTCATCCCCCTCTTGGGATTACACACGTAATATTAATTGGTATTAGAGCTTAACGCATTATTCTTAATAAATTTTTGTGTAAAAGATCAAATGGCAGGTATTGGTATATTTTTTTTTGGAGAAGGTCAGTCATTCACACGACCTCCAATCTTTAGTGGTGTTAACTACATCTTTTGGAAGCAAAAAATGAGAATATTCATTCAAACTATGGATTGGAGAGCACGAGGGTAATCGTGCAAGGTAACTTTACTCCAACTAAGACTGTAGAAGGTAAAGAGGTTCCTAAGTTAGAAGAAGAAATGAATGAAAATGATATGAAACAACTACAAATAAACTCTAGTGCTATGAATACATTACATTGTGCCTTAGATGCAAATGAATATAATAGAATAATGACATGTAAAAGTACTAAAGAAATATGGGAAAAATTAGAAGTCACTTATGAAGGCACACAAGATGTTAAAGATTCTAGAATAGATAGATTAATTAGTGAATATGAAAGCTTTAAGATGCATGAAGATGAAACTATATCTAGCATTTACACTCGCTTTACTCACATTATTAATTCACTTAATGCACTTGGAAAAACTTATCAGTCTTATGAGTTGTTAAGGAAAATACTCAAAACCTTGCCATCCATTTGGGAAGCTAAGGCTACAGCCATCTCCAAGGCGAGAAATCAAAGGGTCATGACCTTGGATGAACTAATTGGCTCACTATTGACATATGAGCTCAAGATAAATGAAAGTGTCAACGAGCAAAACAAGGTCAAGAAATTCATTGCCCTCAAAGCATCAGAAGAAAGCTCAAGTGATGAAGATGAGGATATCAATGATGATGACATGGCCCTCATCACAAGAAGATTCGAAAAGTTCCTCAAAAGAGACAAAAAATTCTCAAGGAGATTCCGAGGTACAAAATTTGACAAAGGAGATTCAAACAAGCGAGATCTCAAGAAAGAACCACCCACTTGCTACAATTGCAACAAAACTGGGCACATTAGGCTCGAATGTCCTTTACTCAAGAAGGAGTCAAAAAAGAAGAAAAAGGCCATGAAAGCAACCACGTGGGACGACTCTGATTCTAACGAGTCAAGCTCTAGCTCAAGCGATGAAGAAATGGAAAACTTTTACTTGATGGCAAGCATAGACGATGAGGTAAACTCTCACTCAAACTCTTGCAATTCTTCTTGCTCTTCTTATTCTATGCCATCATACGATGATCTTAAAAATAAAATATTTAATTTACATAAAAGTCTTTTGAAATTGAAAAAGAAAATTTTAAAATTAAAAAATAAAAATAAAAGTCTTTCTAAAGAAATTGAGGACTTAAAACTCTCAAATAAAAATGTAAAAAACTGAAAAAGAAAATATTTCTAAAGAGCATGACTTAAAAGTTTAAATATTGAAAAAAGAAAACCTCATTTTAAGAGTCAAATTTGATAGATTAACAAAAATTTCTAAAAATGAGATTTCAGATTTAACAAAAGAAAATGATAGGTTAAGAAAAGATCTTATAAATTTAAAAGGTAAAAATATTAAAAATGATGCTTCCTATGAACTAAAAAGGAAAGTTGAAGATTACTCAAAAATCATTTATAAATTTACAAATAGGAAAGAAAATTTTGAAAATTTTTTGGGAGCACAAAGAAGATCATTAAATAAAGAAGGAATATATTATAATGGAGAAGTTAAACTTAAGTCCCAAAATTATTTTGTGAAAGAATCAAAAAGCTTTTCAAACACATTTTCTAAAAATGTTTATGAAAACGTAACTTGCTTTCAATGCAAAAGAAAAGGACATATTAAATTTGATTGCTCACTAAAAAGAAATAATGGGGTCACAAAAATGGTTTGGCGAGTAAAAGAGACTAATCCTATAGGACCCAAAAAGATTTGGGTACCAAAGAAAATCACTTGAATTGTTTTGTAGGTATGCTTGAGATCCTCATCCTCCTCAAAAGAAAGATGGTACTTGGATAGTGGATGCTCAAGGCATAAAATGGGCGACAAGTCTAAATTCCTAACCCTAACACCTAAGGATGGAGGACATGTTATATTTGGAGACAACGCAAGAGGTAAAATTATTGGTATAGGTAAGGTCGGTAAGGACTCTTCCCTATCTATTGATAACGTACTACTTGTTGATGGTCTCAAACATAATCTCCTTAGTATTAGTCAATTATGTGATAAAGGGTATAGTGTAAAATTTTTGCATAATACATGTGTTGTTGAAAACAAAGAAGATAACAAAGTTTTATTTGTTGCAAAGAGATTTAAAAATGTTTACACCATTGATTTTGAAAAACTACATTCTCAAAATGTTACATGTTTTTCTACTGTAAATGAAACTAGTTAGTTATGTCATAGGAGGCTAGGTCATGCTAGCATGTATCTCCTATCTAAACTTGTCAAGAAAGATTTGGTCAAAGGCTTGCCTAAGACTAAACTCATCAAAGACAAGGTTTGTGATACTTGCCAATTTGGTAAGCAAGCCAAAACTAGTTTAAAAAAGAAACAAGAAATTTCTACAAATAGGCCACTACAATTACTTAATCTTGACTTGTTTGGTCCTATGAAACCTTTAAGTCTTGGAGGAAAAGCATATTGTTTTATTATTATCGATGATTTTTCACGATATACATGGGTTTTATTTCTTGCATAAAAAGATGAAGTATGCTGTGTTGGCTAAACTTTGTAAGAAAATTCAAAATGAAAAGGGTTATACTATTCTACACATTCGTAGTGATAGAGGAGGAGAATTTAAAAATAAAGATATTGAAAACTTTTGTGAACAGAATGGAATTTCTCATAATTTTTCTGCACTTTGAACTCCTCAACAAAATAGGGTTGTAGAGAGAAAAAATAGATATTTACAAGAAATGGCACGTTCCATGTTAAATGAATACAAAATTCCCAAGTATTTTTGGGCCGAGGCAGTTAACACTTCTTGCTATGTAATGAACCGAGTTTTCATAAGATATCATTTAAATAAAACTCCTTATGAACTATGGAATGGTAGAAATCCCAACATTTCTTACTTTCATGTTTTTGGATGTAAATGCTTTATTTTAAATGATAAAGATGAATTGGAAAAATTTGATTCAAAATCCGATGAAGGAATTTTTCTTGGTTATGCCACTAATAGTAAAGTTTATAGGGTGTATAATAAAAGAACTATGACATTAGTAGAGTCCATTCATATTACTTTTGATGAAGCTAACCATTTTATTTCTAAGTTTCCAATTAATAATGATTTAGACATTAATAAAGGAATGAAAAAAATGAAAATCAAGGAGGACGAAGGTAAAAGCAACAAAGTTGACGATGAACATATTGATCTACCAAAAGAATGGAAAACAGTGAAGGATCATCCTATGGATTAAATCATAGGTGAACCTTCATGAGGTGTAAGTACTCGTTCCTCATTAAAAAATATTTGTGATCATATTACATTTCTTTCACAAGAAGAACCTAAAAATATAAATGAAGCTTTAGAAGATGAATCTTGGGTAATGGCTATGCAAGACAAATTAAATCAATTTAAAAGAAATTAAGTTTGGAATTTAGTTCCTAAGCCTAAAGATAACACAATCATTGGAACTAAATGGGTTTTTAGAAACAAAAAGGATGAAAATAGTATTGTTGTCCAAAACAAGGCTAGGTCAGTCACACAAGGATATAATCAAGAAGAAAGAATTGATTTTGAAGAAACATATACACCCGTAGCTAGGATGGAAGCCATTCACATGTTATTAGCATATGCATCATATAAGAACTTTAAACTTTTTCAAATGGATGTAAAAAGTGTGTTCTTAAATGGTTTTATTAATGAGGAAGTGTATATTGAACAACCACCTGATTTTGAAGATTACATCTATCCAAATCATGTTTTTAAATTAACAAAAGCTTTATATGGTCTAAAACAAGCTCCTTGGGCTTGGTATGAATGGCTAAGTAATTTTTTGTTAGAAAATGATTTTATTAGAGAAAAAATTGACAGAACCTTATTTACTAAGACTAACAAAGAAGACATGCTCATTGTACAAATAAATGTAGATGATATCATATTTTGTGCTACTAATGAGATTTTGTGTAAGGAATTTTCCATTTGCATGCAAAAGGAGTTTGAGATGAGCATGATGGGAGAGCTCACCTTCTTTCTTGGACTCCAAATCAAGCAAGCAAAGAATGGAACCTTCATCAACCAATCAAAGTACGTACGTGAGCTGCTCAAGCGCTTCCAAATGAAAAACGATAAAGTTTTGGCTACTCCAATTAGTCTCTCAACTAAACATGACAAAGACGAGCAAGGAACACAGATAGACACTAAGCTCTACTGTCACGCCCCAAACTTTGGGTCACGTGAAAAGCCACAGAACAACCTCCAAACCACCCAAACAAAAGGGATTTAAGACCAGAAGACCAAACAAGGCCAAAACTGTTGTAAAAACATACTACCGAGGGTTTATTGATTTAAAAGAGTAGTCAAAAGATTACAGTTACAACCCCAGAAAAATCTTCCTCGAAGCACAAGAGTTTAAATGAAGCATAAATCATTTAAAAATCCCGTTTGTAAACCGTTGATTCCAACAACAAAAAACGTAGTATGAAACTACGGAAAATAACAACCATCCCAAGGTTCTCTCGAAAGCATTAAAACATGCATACATCCATAATCATAGTATACGATTTACAATATATTACAAATAAACATGAAACATTTACAACAGGTACATGCTACCTATCAAGACAAAACAGGCGTCTTGTCATCAGTCACCTCCTGGCACCACCGGGTCAATCTACAGGACCATCCTTACCTGAAAAAGGTTTTACAGAAAAATCCCACACCGTGAGCCAAAGCCCAAGAGAAAAAGACAATAAAGCTGTAAAGCAGGAAATATGCAATCACAAGCATACGGGCTCAACCACAGGAGCCAAAAAAG
>JAOTRH010121517.1:0-14760 GCA_034768845.1 Heliamphora exappendiculata
ATATATATATATATATATATATAGATAAAGATTCTATATATATAAATATATTTATTTTAATTATTTATTTTTTAATTTTTTTTTTCTTCCAAAAATAAAATTATTATTGTCTTCTAAAAAATATTTCTTTCTTAAGGAAATTATTACCTTCTAAAAAAAATTATTATACTATTAAATTATTTATTATTATTATTATTTTTAAATTTGAACTTAATGTAAGCATAAAACTTGTTATAATCCTATTATTTAAATTTAAATTTTTTGTTTAACTTGAAATCAAACTTACTTAGATTTATTATTATAATAAACTCCATGAATTATATACTCCACAACAAAATGATTAATTTCTATTTATTATTATTTATCAACACTATTAAAAAAAATCTCGAAAGCTCGGGTCATTACAAAGTCGCCCCCGAAGAAGAAGAAGGTGTTGAAGAACAAAGTGAGTGGCAGGAGCTAGTGGACCCCGAGAATGCTTTCTGAAGATTTGAATTTTCGCCTTTTGTTCTTTTGTTCAGTTTTTCCGTGCTTAGTGTAATTTTTAAAATTTCTTGGTAAAACTATAAACGCTATTTACCTTTTAATCGGTTCAGAACTCGTTTATGATATAATAATTAAGGTATGTTAATATGAATGAATGGCTAAAATATTTATTTATTTATATTTATGTATGTCCCGACATGCCTAGAGGACGTGGCGTCACAGTTGGTATCTGAGCTCAGGTTTAGTGAATCTTTAGGCCTTGGGTTATGGAAAATCATGCGTTCTGTCGCGTTGGAGCTCTTTAGGATACGTTGTATTAATTATTATTATCATCTATATATTATAAGAACTAAAATCTACTGTGTCTAAGTCTTATAGTGAGTCGTGTTAGGACGTTACCAGGATTAGAAGCAATAAGGAATCTACATGCGAAGGACGAGTAAGAGCATTGAGATCGAAGATCGGAGATTCATGCAACAAGTTATCTTATTTTAAGAGGGGTAGACATGAGTACGTACCAAGAGAAATTTTAGATATCACCTCGAGAGACACCGTTAAAATCCCACAACTTCATCCTTATAAGTCATTTTCTCATTTACCCCAAGCCCTTGTGTTAACTTTTTTTTTTTGAAGTTCTTTTGTATGCCTTTTCTTCTTATATCATCAGTCCTCAATGGTACCGTCAAGTGTCGTTCGTCGATAACCTTTATGCACCAAGTCTTGTTGGTAACCCTACTAGAAATTCAATCTTAGAAAATACCCTTATTCTCAAGTTTTCATGCATCGATAATGACCAGTATTTGTATTTGATTCTTCTCCGATTCAAACCATCATCCTTAAACTAACTCTTTTTCTATTAAACTTGATATCAATTCTTTGTTAATTACCCATTCCAAACATTTGACATTGATAAAATATTTTGTCATCATTTATTTTCTCTCGATTCTGAAACCACAATCTGTTGCATTGATTTTTTGAATTCTTTGTATACTTTTGAAATCTTTACTATGGAAGTAAACTTGAATGCTTGAATTGAAATACATTAAGCCGACGTAACTTTAGGGAAAATGTCTAGTTTGGTTGTCCATTGCTTAGCATCTCTTTATCAGAATATGGTTATACTGGGTTAGCTCCATGGACATTTGTTTGAGTATTGTTTGATTTTGGAGCATCCCATTCTTTCATAACTTTGGCATGTATGCAATCTCTGCCCTTGGAACCCGAAGTGTTAGAGCAGACTCTAAGCGCCGATACACCCTTAGAATATCACACGCGAGTAGACTTTGTTTGTAGAACGTGCACGTTGAGAGTACTGACACCCTTATGCCATGTAACCTACGAGTCATAGATTTTAACGAATACAGCATGATTCTCGAAATGGACTAGCTCTCTGGACATCACGCTATCATCAATTGCCAATAGAAGTTATGGGTAAGAGTAGAGAATGGCACTATCATACTGTTTCAAGGAGGACGACGTAAAAACCTTACACGGGGTAACGCAAAGGTATGTAGATCAAGTAGCTTCAACAAAAGATTAGCTTACATGCTCGCCGATACAACGCCCTGTTAGCCACTGAGTTACCACGAGTTCTGTAGCGTTGAAGCTCTGTAGAGTGTCTATATTATAAAAGTATCACTTATAATTCTAAAAACATAAAATTCATACCTTAAGTTTCTCTTCCTATTCGTTTCTCACCTTAGGATGGCATCTGACGCCGAGCTGGCAGGAGAACTATAGCAGGCACATGACCCAGAGGATTTTGATCCAGAGGAAGACCTAGAAGAAGTACCCACAGAGGAACCAGAACTAATTGATGTCGTCCTTTTAGCATGGGTTCTTTCCAGAAGAGTGACACAGATGTTTCTGGATGAGTGGCCAGTTCATGAAGGAAAAGAGGCCGAGGAAGCAGGAGCAGACGAAGACCCAGATGAGGTAAGAAATGAGGCAGATGCTGAGGTAGAGGATGAGGAGAAACTTGAGGATGATGATGGCGAGAATGAAGAGCGAGCCATCACTTTCTTTATGATCCACTAGTGGCACCGTCACCGGAGACAGACAATGATGAAGCAATAGACGCAGCAATCTACTAGAGCCGCCAAGATTATCGTAAAAACTATCGTGTTGGAAAATAGACGTATGCAAGAGTATTCTCAAAAAAGACGTGAAAATGGAAAAATTTAGTCTTTTCCGAGGTACATGGGTCCACTAAGAGTGTTGGAGAGATGTGATGAGACCATCTGTCGTCTGAAGGTACCACTGGGATTTAAATAGCTATTAGGGGACAGGATGAATGCAAGGTGGATGTAGATGCAGAAACTAAGAGATAAGAGAGGAATCATCAACCCGCGTGACCTGGCAATCGACTTTAACAATTTGAAAACATACTTGGAGGTACTAGTAGCCATAATCAATGGGCGCGCATGGGACCGGAGGACTTTGGGCACGTGAAAGTGTAGTGGTGCTGCTATGGTATCTACAAGGAAATGTGGGAGCGTGATTCAGTTATCTGCTGCTTCTATTCGCATCTTTTTGTCTAGGCCTTAGCACGTTAGGAGTTGTATCTTTCCTTCGTTGGATGTTGTACGTGTGTTCTGTGAATTTTTGAAAACCTTGCACCAGTTATGTCTTTGAATAAAATGCAAATGTTTGTTGTTGAATTTTTCATAAGCTATCTCACAATCTCAAACTGAATTCCGCAAGATCTAAAACCTGAAACCAATCAAGAATTAAAATAACCATTACTCTAAGTGTTGAACATATAGGCCGGGCCTTATCCACACCCTTAATAAAGAATGACTCAAGTAAACAAGGACACAACCTCGAAGAGAAGTGATGCTAGTAAACCATCCCTAACCTTTCACACGATGAACTACAAGACGAAATTTTGGGGATAAAATTTGTTTAAGGGGGTAGTTTGTAACGACCCAGTTCAGACCCTAGTTGTAATAATCCGATTGATAATGACCCGTGTAGAGACCCAGCCCAAACCTTAAGTATTAGTGACGGATAGCCCACGAAACCATAGAACACGGACGAGGTTCAAAACTCTAACTTAACTCAAAAACCCTAAGTTCAATCCAAAAATTCTAAAAAGGTTCGAAACTCGAGCAACAAAACCTTAATACCCAGAGAATCTCCCAACATTCTAAATCAAGTAATTATCATGAAATAATGAATTAAAAATAAAAAATCCTCATAAGTAGGGTAAAATGATCATTTTGCCCCTAGTATAGTAAAAAATTTTAAAAATCTAAATTTTAACACATGGACATTCTAAATTAAGGATTTAAGTACAATTAATAGCAAAGGACAAGATAACATCAAAAATGACAAAAATGTCCCTTAGTGGTTAACCACCTTGAAAGTTGTGCCAAAAAGTAACTTTGTTTTGGGTAATTAAATGTGTACTAACAAAAAATAAAGATATACAAATGAGCTCGATATACACCCTCAAGGGCTAACGAAATGATGGTAGAGCAAACTACTAAAAAACAAAAACCAAAACAATCCTACAAACTCTCACAGACTAAGAGCTAGGAAAACAATCTACTTCTTCTTACTTAAGCGCGATTTTTTGGGCTTACTAATTTTTCTCGAGCAAGCTTAAGATTCTCAATTCTCTCTAGAAGCTTCTTCTTGTTCTCACCATTTGAAGTTGGAGTCATCCAAGAGCCAACAAAGTTTCCACCTGAAAGGGTCTTTGGAGGCATTTTCAAACGTGTGGATCGACGAACTATAGGCTCAGAGAAACTTCCAGTAGAGGTGACAGACTTCTCATCTCCTTTGCAAGAGGAGTCAACTTGATACTCTACCAACTTCTCAAGATTCGTATTGCAATGACTAGAAATCACATCCACCAAGGGATTGTTTATATCTTCTCCACTAACACACCCCGACATGTCCTCGTTTGGAGAGGACACAAGATCATCACCCTTTCTATCTATCACCTTCTTGCAAAAGTCCATCTCCTCTAGCACACAAGATTCAAGCACACTAAATAGATTTGAGGAGGAATAAGCCGTATAAATTGGAGGAGCATTAGAAGTGCCTTTCCCTTTGTTTGTTTGTATTTCTTCCCATCCACTAGGCTCTTGACTTGAGCCCACCCTTTTGTTTTCTTTCACTTTCCATTCTTATTTTGGGTAGGGAAGTAGAATTCATGACCTTAAACTTGTTAGGGCAAGAATTATTAAACACTTGTTGAACAAGTAATATACATAATAATATGGTATTAAAGATTAACAATAGCAAACAAATCATTATTGAAGTTCATACATAATAAAATAAGTTAAAAAGCTATATTTTGTTAAACTAGCTTAATTTGACTTAAAATACTACATCTACTTAATCAATTGCTATGAAAACTATGATAATTCATGAAAATACTAAATTTATTATAAACATACGAAAATAATAAGTTTTAGTAGAAAAAGACACCAAAAAGATACACAAAATTAACTTTTAAAGCATTTTCTTGCACAAAAGAGCACGCAACCCAATGCAAAACCCTATGATTGATTGAGATCGGATTTTTTGTCTCCCCAAACTGACCCTAGTTGTATTCCCTGCCCTTTATATGTTATGTTCCCTCAAAAGTTGAGCCAAATCAAATCAACCCATGTGAAGAAAGGAGAAAAAAACTAAAATGAAATGATTTTGTTCCCACCTTGTTCCCTAGCCTTCTCCTATATAAACCAAGCCAAACACCACTTCCCCCCTTCATATTTTTGGCAAAGAGAGGAGAGAAACTAGATTTCCATTGTTCTTGAGGTGTTCTACAAGTTTGAGAGAGAAAGGAGGAATTAATTACCCAAAAAAAGAAAGGAGGAATCAAGGAGAGGAGTTTTTGTAAAACTAAATCCGTCCATACCACAATCCTTTGAGCCCTCTAAACAAGTAAGTAAAACCTTTAAACCTTATGTCTAATATCACTTAAAATATTCCTCAACTCATCTCTTTAAATACCTTAAAAATTAAGAACCGAAAACAAACCAAAAAGGCGTTGTAGTTGAGAAATAGGGACTGTTGTATTCTTGAATGATGTGAGATGTGTTTGTGTATTGTTATTTTTGAGGTTGATGACTTAAAAGCATTCTGAAACCTTGATATTCATGTCTAAAATAGAAGCATGCAAAGAATGGAACAAAACATTAACATATCATAAGTAGGTGACTTGAACATATAAGGACTTGATTTTTGAGAACTTGAATGTTTCTGCCCTAAACTTTGGAACTCCATAGCTCAACGTAAAAAATTAATCTAAGTATGTTCTTTATGTTCAGATTTATATTTTTGTGTTATTTTTCATTCAAAGTTGGTTTCAACTCATTTGAGTAAGTAGAACTCGATATATTGCGATTCTACCAATGTGTGTCGTTTTTTGACCAGTCAACAATACCGACCTAAAAACCTTAGTTTACAATGATCTCCAAGCTTTGACCAAAACATAAAAGTTGTAGATAACATGTATATCTAGCTACCCACCACAAAGGAGCACCAAATATTGAGTTTGGTTAAGCCAAAACCCCTTTGAAACTCTCTGTTGTGTTTCATCCCTCAAGGGACACCTCTGTCACATATTTTTGTATAACCAAGAACCCCTATTTTTAGTGACCTACTCCAAATGTGGTCTATATGAACATTGTAACTAATCTATTGAGCTAGTTTTTGTCCAAAAATAAGATCTATAGGCCTCGAGAATGTCGCTCTAAACCGTTTCAAACTCTCTGTCCAAAATCGATTCTGCTGAGTTTTGGCGGCTGACAAAACTTATTTTATAAAATTACCAAAACCTTTAACTTGTTCCAAATAACTACATTTAGAACTAAACATGAAACTTGTAGGGGATATATTTAACTAGAACATATCCAAAAATGAGCTCATTTCAACTTGATTTGATATCCCAAAATCGAGACCGACAGAGGCGTATGCTCGGTAAAAGTTTGAGAAAAGTGCTGAATCGTTTTCGCTTAGAATGTTTTATTCACCCATTTGCCTTAGGTTTTGGCCTTAGTGTTAAATATAGAAGTTGTAAAAAATACTTTTATATAAATAGTGTTTAAAAATTATAGATTGATTCCAAGTTTAGAATTCCCAAAACACTGTTGATCCTTTTAATTTAATACTCGAATTTGGCCTTATGATTGTTAAGTGTGATTTGAGTATTCTTTGCTGTAAGACCTGAGTTTTATATGGTGATTAGTTGATTATTATTTATTTGTGAATGTATGATGATTAGAACTCATTCCATTGTTAGTTGTACTTCAGAATATAAGTTATTATATTATGAGCATTGTGAGTCTGGCATTAGAGACATCTTGTGGGTTACCTTTTGTATATTTTTGAGTTGCATCTTGATATGATTAATGTGGGAGAAGGAAGATTTTTTTATCTTGATTAGAGAGTCCTAGTTGATGGGGGTGTTGACAATGGGCCATATACGTCTTAAGCTGTGTTATGTCTGGAACCATTCATGTCTTGAGCTGAATTGCCGCTATAAGCCGCAGTGATCGGGAACGCTGACGTATGGGAACCTAACATACAGGAACATAATGGTTCTATTCAGACTATTGTTTTAGCTTATTAACTTTAGGCCATATATGTCCTGATCCGTATTATGTCTTGAACCGTATCACGTCCTGAGCCGAACGCCTGCTATACGCCACGTGATCGAGAATGCTGACAAACAGGAACCTAACGTATGGGAACATAATGGTGCCATTCGAATTATGGTATTAGACATGTTAACTTTAGCCCATATTACGTCCTGAGCCGTATCACGTCTTGAGCCGAACGCCTACTATACACCGCGTGATCGAGAACGTTGAGGAACGGGAACCTAACGTACGAGAACCTAATTGTACCACTCGAAATTCATTTGTTGATTTATAATCGGGTTGGGAAAATGCACTTGCATTGCACACACAACATATCATATGCATGTTTATTAACTTATCTGTTATCCTGTTATAAAATTGTCTGTCTCATTGACTAAAAATTGTACTAGGTATTATATGATATGCAATGTAGAATATTTTGTGCTGTAAGATTGGTTAGAAGGTTTAGAGTATTTTTCTTCTGGACTTTGGCTCTTGGTATTCGTACCACAAGTGAGGAAGAGGTCTAGGAGGAAGTCACCCCCGAAGAAAAAGAATGTTTTGAAGAACAAAATAAGTGGCAGGAGCTAGTGGTCCCCAACAATGCTCGTTGAAGATTTGAATATTTGCCTTTTGTTCTTTTGTTCACTTTTCCCATGCTTAGTGTACTTTTTGAAACTTCTTGGTGAAACTGTAAACGCTACGTACCTTTTAATCAGTTCAGAACTCATTTATGATGTAATAATTAATGTATATAAATATGAATGAATGGCTAAAATATTATTTTATTTATATTTATATATATCCCGACGTGTCTGGAGGACATGGCGTCACATTTGGGCTTCTAAAAAAATTTAATTCTAATTTTTTTATTTTTAAAATTGTATTTATAAAGTTTTTATATTTACTTTAGTTTATATACTGACTTATTACTTATTAGTTATTATCTATTAATTATATATAATATTTTAAGAAGATAATATTTTTCTTAATTTTATAAACAATTGTTTATTATAAGTTTATATTTTATGAACTCACTTATTATTTAAAATACAGGTTATAGGTTTTGATAAAATAACTTATAAATTATTATAAGTTTATATTTATAAAGTAACTCTATAACTTATAAGTTATAAGTTATCATTTATAACTTGTATAACTTAATAAACAATGATCTTTATTATATTTATTTTAGTTTTTAAATATAAATTTATAATAATTCTCACTTTGTAATTGTTATTTAATTGTTATACACTTATTTTTACTTGTATATAATAAAATATAAAAAATACAATAACATTGAATACTTCAAGTAATTAAATGCAACATAGAAATTTTATTATTCAATGAAAGTAATCATTTTCATTATAACTTACAATTGCACAACTTTTTTTTATAAAAAAATAGAGAAATTACATCACTATAGATCAAATACATTCCAACTAAATTAATAGTTATAAGCCTATCAATCATTTGCATTATTCTCCACTTTTTAAAAAATTACATCTAATATAATCTAACGATCTAAACAAAATAAAACTTAAAATTACAAATTTAAGAAAATAAAATTTAAAAATTTAAAATAAAAAATTTAGTCTGAGCCAAACAATTCTTCAGGACTTTCGAAAGTAAGTTTCCAAATTCTCTTGCATCATTGTCTTCACATCTAAATGTTGTTATCTAGATGATGTGTACAGTGTGTGCGAGTGATCATCAATGCCTCTACTATCTCCTGCTTGAGCCTGTATCTATAGTTGTTGACGACCTATTTATCTGCACTAATTGTTGTCACAATAACAACTATAGATACAAGAACTATTCGTATTCACGAGTAATCGTGGATAAGATTAGTCAAAACGACTTGTGTTATTTTTAATATTCTAAATTATTAAAATTAGTATTGTTCATATTCTCGGGGATTTCTAAGTAACGTTAGAGTTTTAAGATATAATTACCTTGGTGTTCGTTAAGTCTTCTAACTTTCATTTATAAAAAAAATATCTCAACCTCAACCTCGAGATGAAGACGAGAATGATGGTGTTAGTTTCTTATGTTGTGACAATATATTATGTTTATATTGGTCATATATTTATCTATGTGTATTTAAGATTAGTTCAAATTGATCTTGGTTATTATAAATTTGTTCTAAAAAATATTTTAAACCAATATCTTTATACCTAGAATCTCATATTATAGCTATTCAAAAAATATGTAGTAATGTACCATAATATTTATCAAATTTAGATTTCAAATTACCCAAAAAAAAAAAAGATTTCACATTGGTCCTATTTGGGTAAAATTTTGATTATTTTGCTTATTTTGTCTTTTTCTTTTTAATTCTTTTTTACCTTTTGACTAATGTTTTCTATTTTCTTGAATTATCTCGATGAGTTGAATCGGGAAGGTAAACAAAATTAATTAAAAAATAAAAAAAAGTTCACTAAATATGAAAATAAGCAACATAAAATTTGACATATTAGATTATTTTTGTTTATTTTAGTCCCCTTTGTTTATATTTTGATCAAAAACATTTATTTTTCCAGATCGTCTCGATGAGGAAAGTCGAAAAGTATAATAATTTGACTAAATGATGAAAAAAATTTACTAAAGACGAAAATAAGCTGAATAAAATAAATAAATAAGCAATTATCCCAAAAAAATAAATAAGCAGATAAACGATGCCAAATAATATCATTTTGTAAATGCTCAACAAAAAATTGTAATTTTTTTGTTAGTTGGTCTAAAACAAATGAACTAGTAGGAGTGTAAATATAAAAAAATAATTTTGTTGATTCCTCAAAAATTTTTAATTTTTTTAATATAAATTTACATTACCTCAATCTTGATTAGTCGCTGGATAAATATTATTTATTGATTGAATTTTTAAAAATAAATCAATATCTTTTCTTTATTTAATTGCTACTTGTAACATATTATATACAACGTTCTATCTAATTTCTACATCATATGATAATTTTCTAACTTTTAAACCTTCTTCAATACATATATTTTCTATAAATATCTACTCTTTTAACACTACTATTAATTATTTTTATAGCTTGTAAGCACCCGATTCTAAATTATAAGATTAGTGACGATAAATCGATAAGATCTTAGGTTATAATAAGATTAAAATCTTAACATGATCAAAATTTAAGAATCAGACCCCGAGAATAAAAAATCCTAAAATAAAAAGAAAGTCGTCTAATCTCGAAGATCATTAAGTTACCTTAAGAATACTCACTCAAAACTCTAAAGAGCTAAACTTAGAAATAAAACTTTGAGCCCCAAACCCTTCTTAAGAAATGTTGACCTGATCTCGTAACCTTTCAAGCCCAACAATCCGTATGTGTTGTCCTATTACAGCAAAATCCGACTTCCAAATCCAAAGAATAAAAAAATCCAACTCAAGTCTCAACGTGAAAATAAAATTATACTCAAAAACCTAAACCCCGTGACTTCTAATAATCACACTTCGACCCCAAGTTTTTAAAATAATTATACTTTCATCATAAGACATCAAAGTTCATAGCAAGTTATCAATGCCGTAAGAAAATACTTAAATCTTCATCCAGATTACACCCAAGAGTCCCTAAAACCTTTTACTACCAATAATTACACACTAGTCCTCATGTCTTTAAAATTTCACAAAAGCTTTTGTAATATTTCTCACCCATAATTTCTTACAACTAACATTAATTAATATATATATGTGCTAAATACATATATGTCACGTGTGTGAGATCACCTAGATGTGAGACCCTGACCCGTTTTTTTTTCGATTTTTTTGGATGCGCGTTACGTGTTTTTATTTGAGCATGTTTTTATTGCTTTTGATGCATGATCGGGCTTAGATATGCATGCGGGGTAGGTTCCGAGGGCCGTGGGCCATTGTGGCGCGAATTTCAAAAATTAAAAAAAAATATTTTGGAGGCCTATTAATAGCTGGAGTTAGATATTTTCATAAAGATATTTTCTAAAACTTAACTCATAAGTTTCTCTTTTTTTCTCTCTGCCTTCTCTCTAAGTTCTCGAGGGCCCGGTGCTCAATTTTCGACGATCAGACTGCGGATTCTTGGTATCGGCATCGTGGGCTACGCAACCATCCGGTCAGATTTTGATTTCGACAAAGCTCAATTTTGCACGTGGTTCGAGGTGTCAAGTTTTTAACTTACCGAGGTAGGATCCTAGACTCTCATGTCTTATAAGGGTGCTACGTGTAATCGTGTGTGTTTTTAACGGTTAGATTGCTGTAGATCTGACTTTATTTCAAGAAAATTGGATTTTGGTTTCAAAAGGGGTTTTGTGTTGATTTCGGTGGATGAAATCGGGTTTTGAGGTTTTTCGTTCGGTGATTCTCGGTGTTTTGGGCTTGTGTATGTCCGTGAGTGTTATATATATGCGAATCGGTAAGTTTAAGTGTGTTTTGATGCATCATAGTGGGTGTTGGGGAGTTTGGAGGCTTAGAACACCGAGAACAGTAAAATCTAAATTTTTCTCGGGTTGGTTGTTTGTGGGTGTCTCACATGACCCAGAGTTTGGGGCTCCTTTGTATCCAGAATCCTCACTAGGTGCTCCTCATACGTCATATCCTCAGCAACCTGCAACTCAGCCCAATCTAATACATGTGAAGGATCGGGCTCGTATCTCCGAAGCATCAAAACGAGGAAAACGTTGTGCACAGATACTAACTGAGGCGACAAGGCCAGACGGTATGCTACCACTCCAATCCTTTCCAAGATCTCGAATGGACCAATGAAATGAGATGATAGTTTCCCGCGATGACCAAATCTCATCAACCCTCGGCGAGGAAAAACTTTTAAAAACACGTGATCCCCCATTGCAAACTCTAACGGCCTCCTCCTCTGATCCGCATAACTCTTCTGGCAGCTCTGAGCTATCACCAGACGCTGATGAATCACTATAATCTGCTCTGTCGTCTCCCGTACTAAGTCGGGTCCCAAAATAGTGGTCTCACCCACCTCTGTCCAACACACCGGCGATCTACATGGCCTACCATACAGAGCCTCATACGGTGCCATCCCAATACTGGACTGATATCTGTTGTTGTATAAAAACTTTACTAATGATAGATGATCCTCCCAAGAACCCCAAAAATCAAGCACACAGGCTTTCAGCATGTCCTCTAAAATTTGGATGGTCCTCTTAGACTAATCGTCGGTTTGTAGGTGAAAAGATGTGCTAAAAGTCAAGCTAGTCCCTAAAGCCTCCTAAAGACTCTGCCAAAAGCGCGATGTAAAGCGCAGGTCTTGACCGGAAATGATAGTCACAGGTACTCCATGTAGTCGGACTATCTCCCGGATATACAATCTGCTCAATCTGTCCACTGGATCTCTTAATCGGATGGGGAGGAAGTGCGCAGACTTCGTCAACCTATCAACCACAACCCAAATAGCATCATGTCCCGTCGGTGATCAAGGAAGTCCTGATACAAAATTCATCGTGACACTCTCCCACTTCCACTCAGATATAGGCAATGGCTGTAACAATGCTGCTGGTCTCTGGTGTTCCACCTTTACTTGCTGACAAATAAAGCATCGAGAAATGAATCAAATCACATCCCTCTTCATCCTCATCCATTAGAGCTGACAATGCAAGTCATGATACATTTTCGTGCCTCCTGGATGCACTGCAAGACGTGAATGATGAAACTCATGTGGCACCTTGGCACGGCACGACTCTGACACAAACAGAGCCCTGTCAATCTCAAACTCTGATCTGAACCCACCATCCATCTTGCTATGTCCTTCCAACTAGCAATGCGGTCCTAAATCATCTGAGCCTCCTGATCGGTCCATTAAGCCTCTAACACGCGTGGAAATAATGCAGGATGTGAAGCTACAAAATATAAAGTTGCACCTTCCCCTGTCTCCCTGAGATAAAGATCAAACTCTCAAATAGCTCAGAGCATGTCCTATTCCCGTATAGCCATAGAAGCTAACGAGCCATGAGATCTCCTGTTGAGCACAATAGCTACAACATTTGCCTTTCCCGGGTTGTATTATAAATCGAAGTCGTAGTCTCCCAATAACTCCATCCAACGTCGCTGGCGAAGATTCAAGTATTTTTGTGAAAACAAGGATTTTAAGCTCTTGTGATCAGAGAAAACCTCGAAGTGTTCACCATATAAATAATGCCGCCATGTCTTCAAAGCGAAGACTGCGGCTGCCAACTCCAGATCATGAGTGGGGTAATTCCTCTCGTGTGTCTTCAGCTGTCATGATCCGTAGGCTACAACCTTACCTCCCTACATCAACACACAGCCCAAGCCATCGAGTGACGCATCATAGTACACTGTATAACCCAGACCTCGCTCAGGAATAATCAACACTGGTGCACTGGTCAATCTCCTCTTCAGCTCTTGGAAAGCTGACTCACAGGACTCACTCTTGACGAACATAACTCCCTTCCGTGTCAGACGCGTCATAGGTGCCGCCAACCTGGAAAAATCCTTGACAAATCGCCGATAATAACCAGCCAAACCCAAAAAACTACAGATCTCAAAGACGTTCTTCGGTCCCTGCCAATTCATCACAGCATCAGTCTTCGACGAGTCCACTGATACCCCATCCTTTGACACCACATGCCCAAGGAATCTCACCTCTGACATCTAGAACTCGCACTTCTCGAATTTTTCATACAAGCGATGTTTTCTCAGAAGCTACAAGACAACCTGCAGATGCTCCTCATGCATCTCCCTTGTGGCGAATAAACCAGAATATCGTCCATGAACACGACCACAAAACTGTCCAGATAGGAGTGGAAGATTCGGTTCATCAAACCCATAAATGTAGCAGGGGCATTCGTCAAACCAAATGGCATGACCAGAAACTCGTAGTGACCATAACGAGTCCGAAAGGCGGTCTTCGCTATGTTCTCGTCCCTAATCCTCAGTTGGTGATACCTTAACCTAGAGTCAATCTTCAAAAAGCAACGGGATCCGCTCAACTGATCAAACAAGTCATCGATCCTTGGCATCGGATACCTATTCTTCATCGTTACCTAGTTCAGTTTCCTGTAGTCTATACATAGTCTCAATGACCCATCCTTCTTCTTCACGAACAAAGCTGGTGCTCCCCACGGCGACGTACTCGGCCATACAAACCCTTTGTCTAGCAACTCCTGCAATTGCACCTTGAGTTCTCGCAACTCAACAGGTGCAAAGCGATAAGATGGAATAGAGATAGGAGCAATTCCTGGAACAAGATCAATGGAGAACTCCACATCACGGCTCGATGGCAACTCAAACAGATCGTCAGGAAAGACGTTTGGATAGTCACACATCACAGGGGGTAACTCCCCTCGAACCTCAACTGGCACATCCAATCTGAGAGTAGAAAAGAGAGAACTCAAGTTCCCTCGAACTCGCGCGACACCTGGTACAGACACCAAGCCCTTATGCCGATCACCCACAAAGTAGAAGCAGTCACCCTCTAGCGTACAGATCGACATTCTCCGTCGCTCACAATCTATATAGGCACGGTAGGTAGTCAGCCAATCCATCCCTAGGATGACATCAAATGTGGTCATGTCTAGAATGATAAAATCAAATTCTAAAAAATGACCGACGACTTCCAACACGCAGGATCTACAAACAAGGCTCAACGTCACACTCCCACTAACTGGGGTCTCCACACACAAGGTACTACCCAAC
>JAOTRH010121538.1:0-14760 GCA_034768845.1 Heliamphora exappendiculata
TATCCTAAGCCATTATCAATTTATACATGTGAATTGTAAATAGCTGTTGCATATGTCATATCACGCCATCATTGGGTTGGGTTTATGGGGTTCACCGAATTTATTTATTTATATTTTTTTTGGAAGAATGAAATTGAACCTTAATCCTGATACTTGGGTTGTTAGAATTGGAATTCTTGAAAATTTTGATATTTGGATATCTTGTGATATTGGCTATATGCCCTGATTTATTTTAAAATATTTTTTCCCCAAGTGCTAAATGCACATTATTGAGATAAATGTATTTTGGTGAAAGCGGTTCGGATGATGTAATAAAACGAGTTAAATTTCGCGATCCTGCATTTGACCTTGACTTGTGAGTCGAGAGCCTAAAGTGTTGACATGTCCACACCATTGCCGTTAGTGATGATCCGACTGGATATTTAGTCTGCTACATAGTCATCTCATGGCTTAGGAATGCTCTTTGTTGGTAGGTAGACTTGGTTAGCGTAGTTGGGATCATGGGGTTTAGGATGGTTCCCCTTGGTTTGGAAGAACCTATAATAACTTAAGTTTAAATTGGATTATAAAATTAAATTTGTTGCATTTCATTTGCATCACACACTTATATACTTGTTCTTATATATGTTTTCCTTGTCGTAATTATAAAATTTGATTGTCTCCTTGATTATAATTTTACTGAGTGTTATATGATATGCATTGTGAAATATTTTGTTGTAAGTATGGTTAGAAGATTTAGGGTGTTTGCTTTTAGGCATTGGCACATTGCATTCATGCCACAAATAAAGAAGAACTCTTTGAGGAAGTCGCACCCGAAGAAGAAAAAGGTTTTAAAGAGCAAGGTGAGTGGCAAGAGCCAGCCGGTCCCAACGATGCAAATTGAAGAATTTGAAGTTCACCCCTTTTTATTCTTTTTGTTCAGTTTTCCACATGCTCATTGTAATTTTTTATTGAATCTTTTGTGAAACTGTATTCGCTATGTATTTTGAACAATTTTGAACTCTTAATGATGTAGTACTTATTATATGTAACTATGAATGAATAGCTAGAATATCTCCCTTAATTATAATTATGTGTGTCTCGACGTACTCGAAAGGCGGGGCATTACAATTGGTATCAGACCCTAGGTTTAGTGAACCTTCAGGTCTTAGGTTGTAGGAGACTACGAGTTCTGTAGTGTCGAAGCTCTGTAGAGTGTTTATATTCTTAATTTATCATTTATAATTCTAAAAACTTAAAATTCATATCTTAAGTTTCTCTCCCTAATCATCTCTCATCTTAGGATGGCATCTGACGCTGAACCGGCTGGGGAACCGTGGGCAGCACCTAAACCTGAAGACTTAGACCCCGAGGAAGAACCCATTGAAGAACAAGACCCGATAGACATATTTTCGTTAGCATGGATGTTTTCAAGTGAGTGGCCAGTTCAGGAAGGAGAAGAGGTCGAGGAAGTAGGAGAAGACGAAGAACCAGGTGATGTAGGAAATGAGGCAGATGTTGAGGCAGACGAAGAGGGGGAACCCGAATATCATGAAAGCAAGAACGAGGAGCGAGCCATTGTTTTCTTTTATGATCCACTAGGGGCACCGCTATCGGAGACAGACAATGATGAAGTAACGGACGCAACAATCTACTGGAGCTGCCAAAATTACCGCAAGGACTATCATGTTGGAGAACTGGTGCATATAAAAGTATTCCCAGATATAACGTGGAGATGGAAAAAGTCTAAGTCATTCCCGAGATACATATGTCCATTGAGAGTGTTGGAGAAATGTGACAAGACCACCTATCATCTGAAGGTTTCGCTAGGATTCAAAGGTCTATTAGGAGATAAGGTAGATGTGAGGTGGATGTAGACACAAAAATCCAGAGACAAGAGAAGAATCATCAACCCGCACTACCTGGCAATCGACTTTAACAATCCGAAAACGTACCTAGAAGTACTTGTAGCCATACTCAACAGGACTCTCATGGGACTGGAGGATGTTTGGCACGTGAAAGTGCAGTAGTGCTGCTGTGGTATCTATGAGGTGACGTGGGAGCTTAACTCAGTTATCCACTACTTCTATCCACATCTGTTTGTCTAAGCCTTAGCATGTTAGGTGTTATATTTTTCCTTCGTTGAATATTGTACGTGTGTTTTGTGAACTTTTAAAAACCTTGTACCGATTGTGTGTCCAAGTGAAATGAAATTGTTTGTTGTTGAATTCTTCATAAGCTATCTCATAATCTCAAACTAAATTCACAAGATTCCCCAAAAAAGTTAAGAATTAAAATAACTCCTGAATCTCAACACTATCTTAGTATGGCTAATAAATGATCAAACCACCGACAAGTTAACAAACCCTTAGATGATAAAGCACTAGGAATAGCTTAAGTTTTATGAAAACCACCGTTAGAACCCCACAACTTCACCCTTATGAGTTCCTTTCTCAAGCCTTTGTGTCAACTCACGCACACAATTGAAACCTTTGACTACCCTTCTTTCTAATATCACAGGTTCCAAATGTTCGACATTGGTGAAATCTTTTACTCTTGAAATCCCAACCTGGAGAGTCAACTTGGATGCTTGAATTGAAGTACGTTAGGCCAACGTAACTTCAAGACAAATATCTTGTTTAACTACCCGTTGCTTAAACAAATCTTTTATCAAGGTATGATGTTGCATAGATTGGTCCCGATAACATCCTCTTTTTTAATATTCATTAATTGTTGATCTCTTATCTCCAATGAATCTAAGCCTCAACTGACCTCTCAAATTTGGGTCAACAGTGATTGCCTTAGGCTTGGCACCTTGCCCTAATTCAACCTATCTTTGAACCATCTGGGTTCCACCCTAAGATTTTCCATCCCCAGCTACATCTCATACTTATACCATTCGAAATTCTCAGCTAAATGCTTACCCATTCGCCGCCCAATGATCGCTTTCCATGAGACTATCCTTATTGAACCCCGCACATGTTTCTACATGTTGACCTTCAAACCCTTGCTTCGTAGATCTGTGAGTAACAACGATCGTCAGAATATTACGTCATTAGGCTTTAGCGCTTTCACGAAAAACTAAGGCAATGCACGGGAACCTCTTAACACCTCTTCAAATCCTGGGGCAATCTTTTCTCAACATTACGACTTAAAATACCTGTCAACGTCTACGTTTAACAAAGTTTTGAAGATCGAGACCTCCGACTGCAAGAATGGTTATGTAAGGGTTTATTCAACTAACTACATCTTTTTCAAAGGACCCGACAAGTAAAACTATGTCATCAGCAATCTATAGTTAGGGACAACAGCTTTACTCCACGAAACTCATGACACCACTATGTGATAGAATTTAGACTTTCCCAAACTAGTTCATAGTTGAACCACACATCCGATAAATTGAGAAGCTAAAGATTTATACCGATAGTAGGGAAGTGAAAAACAAGAGAAGACATCGAGCTTATGATACACTTAGTATGCAAGTAAATGAATAATATATGTACGCATCAATATTCAACCCAGCTTTTCCCACTTAAATGTTTGAATTCGATTCCTGCTGTCCCCACCTTCAATGAAGAGTTTTGACGACAACCATGACCATCAGGAGCCTAATGAAGAATCAACCATCAAACCACAATGGATCACATGACTCGATATTTGCCTCTATCATACCTTTTATCACGTGCATTTACCCTGGATTTACCAACCACATAGGAAAGTGATTCAGTCGTTGGAAGAGACATTCAAACCCTACATACCAGCACGTCAAGGACAAACGGTAGAAGCTAAGAGGAACGATACAACTCTTGGAAAGACTGAAATAGGAATGAAAGTATATAACTACAAACTTTGCCACCAGGACTATCATGATCGCATAAAAAATCAACACATTCAGGTTACAATAGGATCACCTCACCAAGACCACTCACCTTCTATCTATAGACCTCATAACATACCGATAACTACAAGTAAAAAGTACATCTATGAGATTTTGCATCAACAGGAGTTCTCCCCTATACTCAACTGAGACCCACATCTCACCTTCAAATTAATGGGCACTCCGAACGCACGATTCTGAACCGTCAAAGGCATGTTAAGAATATGTGTAAGGAAAATTAAAGAAAATTATTTCCTTCGGTCAAAATTTGCTTACAACAATAGCTCCCGAGCTAACTTTTGCAACTGTATGAGGTTTTGTGTTTAAATAATATTGCGAGTTATCAATGTACAAAATAGAAACCAAAGGGACTGACTAGTAGTATGACATCCCATCCTCCAGGCACGTCAGGATATATGTAAATATAAATAAAAAGAAATATTCTAGCCATTCATCCATATTTACGTATCATAAATATTACATAATTAAGAGTTCTGAACTGTTTCAAATACATAGCGATTACAGTTTCACTAAAAATTCAACAAAACCCGTGGAAACTGAACAAAAAAAAAAGAACAACACACAAAAAGCGTGAACACTACGTCTTTAGCTAGTATTGTTGGGATTTGCTGGCTCCTGCCACTCGCCTTGTTCTTCGAAACCTTTCTCTTCACCGGGGGCAACTTTCTCGAAGAATTCCTCCTCCTCACCCGTGGCACGAATGCCATGAGCCAAAATCCAGAAGAAAACTCCCTAAACCTTCTTATCAGGCTCACAACAAAATATTTCACAACGCATATCATATAACACCCAATACAATTTAAAGTTAGGGAGATAGAAAAATTTATAACAGGGTAACAGATAAGTCAATAACACATGTATGAAATACCGTGTATGCAATGCAATTGCCTAACCCGACAAACATCCAGATCGTAACAGGAATTCCACACTAGAAAATTACCAGAGTAGCCTTTTGGGATAAATTGAACACCAAAGCCATCAATACTCATCGTTGCGAATAATAAATCCTTTTCCTGGCTACATGCCACAACTATATTACTACAAAATTTTCAACGACGTGGGATTTGGGATGCTCTTTAACGCTCCCACCTTAAGAAGTATGATGCCTTCGCACAATGTCAACTCCAAAGTCTAAACTACCAAAACCAAAATGCTAGCGATAAACCCATGGTGCCCAACAATTTTCATGACAAACTATTTCAAATACCGAGGACGCACCACGGTGTACAACCAAAACCATTTCAAAATGACAACCAGCGACGCCCTAAACTTAGAACCAAAAAGGACAATTACACATCCCAACAACGGTTTATACAAATGGACTCCAATATACCAAGGTGCAAGTGACAATGCCCATGATGTGAAATATGAATCTAAAGTACAACAACCTATAGTATGGCATCAACTAGCATCGCAAAGTTCAAGGTGCAACTCGCAAAGCATAAGCTACAATTCAAAACTAGTGAGTTTGAAACGGTTTTGGGGTATCAACCCAAAGCTTTAAGGTCTGATTTTTTGACAAAAAGTAGTTCGATATGTTGGATACAATGTTGATGTAGAGCACTGTTGGAATAGGTCACTAAAAATAGAGGTTTTGGACTACACAAGAATATGTAACAGAAGTGTTCTTTAAGGGCTGAAACTCAACAAAGACTTTCAAAAGAATTTTGACCTATCAAAACTCAATATTTTGAGAACTTTTGTGGTGGGTAGATAGATATACATGTTATCTATAATTTCAATATTTTGACCAAAGTTTGGATCTCATTGTAAACTAAGGTTTTTAGGTTGGTAGTATTGACTGGTCGAAAAACGACACACTTTAATAAAATCACAATATCTCAAGTTCTACTTATTCAAATAAGTTGAAACCAACTTTGGATGCAAGATAACACAAAAATCCAAATCTGAACATAAAGAACATACTTATATCAATTTTCTACGTTGAATTATGGTGTTCAAAAGTTCAGGGCAGAAACATTTATATTCTCAAAAATCAAGTCGCTTAGGGTCCAAGTCTCCTACTTATGATATGTCAAGTTTTTGTTCCATTTATTTGTATGATTGTATTTTAGACATTAATATCAAGGTTCCAGCACACTTCTATGTCATCAAAGTAAAAAATAACAACACACAAACACGTCTCATATCATTCAAGAACACAACTGCCCCTATTTTGTTACTACGATGTCTTTTCGGTTTGTTTTCGGTTCTCGATTTTTAAAATATGTAAAGAGATGAATTGAGGAATATTTTGAGAGATATTAGATATAAGGTTTATAGATTTTATTTACTTGTTTAGAGAGCTCAGGATAATAGTATGGAAGAACTTAGCTTTAGAAAAACTCCTCTCCTTAATTTCTCCTTCCTTTCTTCCTTTCTTCTTTTCTTCTCCCTCATTTCTCTCTCAAACTTGTGGAACACCTGAAGAACACTCAAATTTGGTCTCTCTCCTCTCTTGCACGAAAATAATGAAAAGAAAAAGTCGTACTTGGCTTGGTTTATATAGGGAAAGACTAGGGAACCAAAAATTAAATTTTAAATCCTTTCTTCTTCCAAATCACATGGGTTGATTTGACATGGTGATAGTTTTGAGGGAGATACACCAAATTTGGGTTGAGGAATTATAGCTAGGGTCAGTTTGGGGGGACAAAAATCTGACCCCACATCAATCAAAAGATTTTTCATTGGTTTGCGTGTCTTTTGGTGCAAGAAAATACTTTAAAAGTTAATCTGATATATCTTTTTGATATCTTTTTCTACTGAGACCTATTATTTTAGTATGTTTATAATAAATTTAGTATTTTCATGAATTATCATAATTTTCATAGTAATTGATTAAATAGATGTAGTCTTTTAAGTCAAATTAAGCTAATTTGACAAAATATAACTTTTGACTTATTTTAGTGTGTATGAACTTCAATAATAGTTTATTTGCTTTTGTTAGCCTATAACACTATATTATTATGTATAGTACTTGTTCAAAAAGTGTTGGGCCATGATAATGTTTAATTTGACACTTTTCTCATCTTTTTAAGCTTAAAGAAAAGCAAAAAGATACTTTTTTGACACAACTTCCAAGGTGGACAGCCACTCAGGGGTATTTTTGTTATTTTGATGTTATTTTGTCCTCTTCTACTTAATTGCACTTAAATCCTTAATTTAGGGTGCTCATGTGTCAAACTTTGGATTTTTAAAACTTTTTACTATACTATGGGCAAAATGGTCATTTTACCTTAATTATGAATATTCTTGATTTTTAATCTTATATTTCATGTTATTTACTTAATTTATAATGTTGAGAGGTTCTCTGTGTGTGAAGATTTTGTTGCCTGAGTTTTGAATCTTTTTAAGATTTTTGGATCGAACTTAGGGTTTGGGGTTTAGTTAGGGTTTTTTACCTTTCAGTGACTTAAGATTTTGTAGGCTAACTGTTGCTAATACTATAGTTTTGGTTGGGTCTTTACACGAGTCATTATTAATTGGGTTCATACAATTACGGTCCGAACCGGGTCGTTACAAACTACCCCCTTAAACAAATTTCATTCCCAAAATTTCGTCCTGTACTTTATCGTATGGAAGGTTGAGGATGATTTACTAACATTGTGCCTTCTCGTTCTTTATTGAGGGTGTGGATAAGGCCGGGCCCATATGTTCAGCACTTAAACTGATTACTACATAATCTTCGTATATCTGTCACGTTAGTTGGCCTCTTCCCATTAACTACTACTTCTACTTTATCGGGTCCACTTAAATTCTTTTTCCAGATATAACATGACCCAAAAACACCACCCGGTCCAACTCACACTTACCAAATTTTGTATACAACTTGTGTTTTCTCAGGATCTATAAAGAATCTTCAAATATTCCCTGTGTTCCTCCTCACTCTGAGAATATATCCAAATGTCTTTCACTAACACAATTACGAATTGGTCTAAAAAGCTTCTGAACACCTGATCCATTAGGTTTATAAACACAGCAGGCACAATCGTTAACCCAAAAGGATCATCACAAATTTATAATGCTCGTAACGAGTCCTAAAAGAAATCTTGGGCATATCTGACTCCCGCACTTTCAATTTGTGGTATCATAACCCCAAGTCTATTTTGGAGAACACGTTGGCTCCAAAACATAACTTACATCGAGTACAACTCCCACAAGCGATCATACGTCTCTAAACTAGCCCACCACCAAAATTGATTTCAAACATTCTCCAGTTCTGTCTGGAAAGACTGTCACTCCCCTTTTTTTTGAACTATCGAAAACTAGCTTATTACCACATTCAAACGTACATTGAAGACTACTTTCTAATCGACTAATGACTACGAACTCAAAATCACATCACCACTTTGTGTTGGACCATTTTAGCCTTTCGACCATCAAGATTAATACCTCCACTTGAACTTAATGAGTCGCTAGGGCTAAACATACCACATAGACTAAACGCTCCACAGATATATGCTTACCCATACGAACTCAATCACAACCTCATCATAACACAATATATATTCACATATTTTCTTCATGTACGTACCATCTACCCTACAATCCTTTAATCGAATAGTACTAACTCCTGATTCTAAAATCTCTTATCACCATCACTCAATCCCTTCACAAATTCTCTACCACACAACTGAACCAGGAACCACTTTCGCACTTTAATTATTTCATCTTATCCACATTTTACTAAGACACTCGATTCAATTAAGGTCAATTACAAAAATCATACCCATAAATTCGTATAGTCTCACTTACGTTTCCACTCTCCTTCTCCAAACACTTATTCCTCCCACGTAATCACACTAAGTTGCTATGCAACTGTAAGGACCCGATTCCAAACTATAGGATTAATGACGGTAAACCAATAGGATCTTAGGTCATAGTAAGATTAAATTCTAAACATAATCAAAACTTAAGAATCAAACCCTGAGAATAAAAAAAAGATTAAATCTCTACAAAACTCTAAATATAATAATCAAGAAGTAAAAAGTAACCTTATTATATGTATATATCTATATGTGTGTGTGTGTGTATATAAGTATACATGTCTCTACAATCAAATAAAATAATCAAAAGTAAAGTCACTTTAGTATATATAATAATCAAATAGACAAATATAACTTATTATATGTATGTATAGGTGTATTTATAAGTCTCTACAACCCAATATTACAATCAAAACTAAAATCCAATATAATTTTGAGAACTCGCTTTTTAGGTGGAATAATAGCAACGATAGTATATCTATAGTGTATTCATCTATATCGTCACGATCACTCAACATTGAAAAAAAATTAAATAAATAAAATAAATAAATAATAATAATAAATTTTTATAATTAATTATGTGACTAGAACTCAAACTCTAATATAAGTTTTATATACACAAGTATGCATACATACTTAAGAGAATCTCTACAACAAATACAATAAAATTGTGAGATTTTGACCCATTTCTTTTTTGGGAAGTGATATAAGTGTTCATGGGAGTAAGAATTTAAGTTTGATCTTACTTCCTCTATTCAGTTTTTCTCCCAACGTTGACCGCTCGAGCGGTGGGTGTGCGCTCGAGCGGGCTGGTGGCAGAGAGTGGGTCTGGATGGTGACCGCTCGAGAGGTGGTTGTCCGCTCGAGCGATGGTATAGCAGAGGAGTATGTCGGCAGGGGTCTGCTCGAGTGGTGGTTGGGCGCTCGAGCGGTGGAGGCCTGGCGCAAAATTCAATAAAAATGTGGTTTTGACGCATATTTGAGTACAGAGATTTTGCGTGGTTGGTCCCGGAGGCTGCAGGAAGTTGTGGTGCGAATTTCAAAAATTTTAAAAAAAAAGATATTTTGGAGGCTTATAAATATCTAGAGTTAGATATTTTCAAAAGATATTTTCAAAACATAACTCCTAAGTTTTCTCCTTTTTCTCTCTACCTTCTCTCTAACTTCTCGGGGGCCTGGGGTTCAATTTTCGATGATCAAACAGCAGATTCTTAGTGTCGGTATCGTGGTCTATGCTTTCATCTTGACAGAATTTCATTCTGACGAAGTTTATTTTTGCACGTGGATCGAGACGTCGAGCTTTTAGCTCAACGAGGTAGGATTCTAAACTCTACTGCTGTTAAAGGGTACTACGTACAATTATAGGTATTTTGACCGGTTAAAAATGCATAGACAACCACTTCATATTTCGTTAAACCGGGTTTTGGTTTAAAAAGGTGTTTGCGTTGATTTCGGTTGGATGAAATCGGGTTTTGAAATTTTCCTTTCTAGGTCATGTGGCAGTTTCGGGTTTAAGTATATCCGAGGGTGTTAAAAAGGTGTTTGGAGGCTTTAATTTGTGGTTGAGATGATGGTTAGTGAGTGTTTGAGGGTTTGGAGGCTTAGAACACCAAGAACATAATTTTTTGGGTTTTTCTCGAGTGGTAGCTCGCTCAAGTGGACTGACTGCGCAGGGCCATTTTATTTTCATGTTATCTCTCTCATCCAGACTCAGAATTGGGTCGTTCTTGTACTCAAATCGAATCCCTAGAAGTCCTCTTTCCAATGGCACATCTCTCACCTTAAAATGAGTTTTCTAGAAAAAGTTATGACCAAAAGAGTGAAGGCATGTCAAGATTTTCCAAACCTTTTTTCATCCGTTTTTTGCCAAATGTTTGGGAAAGGTTGTTTTTCATCATTTGTGGAACTTTTTATCAAATTTCTTGTTCCTTGGGAGTTTGTTTGTGTGTGTCTCACGTGACTCGGGTGTCAGGACGTGATAGTGACAGTTGACCAGTTACGCTACTTGCAGTTATATATTTTTTCCCCGATTGAAATGCTTATATATCATGTGTTATGTTTAAACCTTGTTTCGGATAAAAAGCATATTTTATGCTCTTTTTGGTTTATTACATGATATAACTTGTGGGTGTTAAGTTTTCAAATGGTGTTCTTGAAAACGGTGGAAATGGTGGTTGTATGAAAAATATCAACAAATCATGTTTTGGAGGTATGAAGCTAACCCTTGGGGTTGAGTCTCAGGTTTTTAAACGTTTTGTTGAAAACGGAAAAAAATATTTTGAAAATATTTTGTTTGATCTCCGTAGGTCATGGAATAGATCTCTTGTTTATACATGTGTTGTATAACTATTATTTTGGAAACCATTTTGGAAAAGGTTTTGTTGATCTCCATGTTGATGGATGGATCTGTATATACATGTATAATGTATATTTGTGAAATATTTTCGTAGTTGAGCTATGGTTTAGATTTTAGATGATTATCTAGATGTACCGGGATGACGTGTATTTGGCACGAGTTGCCCTCGGTGAAAGTCCAGAAACGTGCACAGAGTAGGTACCTTTGTTATCCTTCGGGGTAGTTTCCGTAAAGAAGGTCAGTTTGGGTAATTTTTTCCCTTGGGTTGTCGGGCCCATAAAGTCAGCATTTTTGTCATGGTACTCCGTATAGAACTTGTGTTTATCTAGCCGGTCCCATGATGTATGGGGATTAGATAATGGACATGGATATATAGTTGCTACCTCTGTTCCCTTGTGATGGAGTCGGTATATATGATTAAATCATCTTTTTTGTGATGGTACATTTTGCGAGAAAACAATGTTTTGATTACTGTTTTTTTTTAATTGTGGTTGATCATTTGCATTTGTTGCAATAGCTGATTTGAAGAATGAAAACATGGGTTTTATGAAATAAAACAATTTTGGGAGACTTATGTAGTCTGATGGGAAAACTTGGGGTTTGTGAAAAATCATTTTAGGTTCGGTGGTTGAGTTTAGCTCCCATCCTATATGATTGCATATTTTCTACTTTACAGCTTTATAGTCTGTTTCTATTGGGTTTCAGCTCACATGTGAAATTTTTTGTAAAACCATTTTCAGGTGATGATGTGCATGAGGAGTAGCTCTGGTGATGCCCGCGGTGGCGGAAGACTTTTATAGTTTTCTCTTTTTGATATGTCTGTTCTTAAAAGTAAGTTTTGTACGCCATAAGACGATATATCGTATGCATGTTGGATCTGTATGATATTTATTTATGAGAGATCATTTTGTTGGCTATTCCATTAGTTTGAACAGGCAAATTTAAATATATAAAAACCTATATTTTTCATAAAGCTGGTGCTTGGTGAATTTTTACGTGACTCCGAATTTTGGAGGGTGACAAAAACAATCAATAAATTTTAATTCTCTATAATACTCAATTCCCATCAAATAATCAAAAGTAATATTATAAATATATATATGTATATATATGTAGGAAGATATGTATATATAATTATACTCTTCTCTACAACCTAATAAAATAATCAATAAACAAAAAGAAAGTTACTTTAGTATATAATAATTAAAAGTAAAAAGTGGTTTTAGTGCATAAAATAACTAAATAAACAAAAAAAAATAACTTATTATATATACATATATTTGTATATAAATCTCTACAAGTAACCTAATCAAAAGTAACAATCTAATATAATAATATAACTTTAGGCCAACTTGTATATTAATATAAAGAGACTTAAAACAACATATATATAATTAAATAATGATAAAATAATATTAAATTATGAAATTGAGTTTTAAAATCTAAATTCGTCAAATTAAATTAAAATAGTATAAAAGTAATTAAAAAATATATACATCAAGTCACGAAATTGTACAAAAATTAAAATGTAGCCCAACCACCACAATTAAATAATGCTATAACTAAACTAAGATGTAAAAAAAAATTAAGTACAACACCTAAAATTATTATATCAAATCTTTAATATTCCTTATTAAAAATATACATTAAATTAATTTTAAAATTTTATTATTGGACAATATAGTATATATATGTCACCAAATATACAATGTAGCAATACAATATAACAAAATTTGAATCTTTGAGCCAAAATACACCCACTCCCACACTCAACCCATTATTTTATTGTGTGTGTCATACATGTATTGCGTTTTAGTGGTTATAGCCTCACCTAAACCTTACACACAATTATTAACCTCTTTATGCTACAAAAATTGATTTAAAAGACCACAAATAACCCTTCATTTTCAGCTCTAGTACTCTCCCACCAGATTTTTGTTGGAAGAATATTATCTAAGTGTTGTGTGAGTGTGATAGAGAGAGAAAGTGAAGACCAAAGCTAGTGTTCTTGGAGGTTATAGTGTTCTTTTTCAAGGTGCATCTATATTCATCGTCCACCAAGCTATACTAAGGTAGAAACAATATTTTTATATATTTATTTTTCATTTACAAGTCTTCTCTCATCTCCTAATCTCACCAAAACCTAAGATCCTTGCTTAAACTCATATTTTCTTCATACTAAAATCTGTCCAGTGAAGGTTTTGTCAAAAACCCGATTTTTTCTATTTTTTTGAGTGATCTAGACTCATCAAAAGTTTTTACAATTTTTACTGTAATTTCATGTATATATTATTTGCATACAAAAATTTTCTTGAGGTCCAAATCGTTTTTCTTATTCTTCTAAAACTAGATAAGTAAATCGGGTTAAAATGGTTGTCTCGACTGTCTGCTTTAAATCCATGCCGTTTACTGTAGAAACAAGTTTTCGGTGTAATTTTTATGTGGTTGGATAGATAATCATCTTATCTTTTTAAACCCACTAGAATCAATCCGTTTGCACATGTGTACAGAAAATGGCAACGATTCTCCCAAAGTGTGTCGAATCTGAACACTGTTTGGTAGGATATTCATAATAAATTCAAGAAAAATGAAAAAAATGCAAGGTCAAGTTCCAAAGCTTCTAAACTCATAGATCTAACTCCATAAAAATTTTAAAAATAAAATTTTAATTCTAAGTCCTCAATTCAATTTTTGAAGTCACTGAGTATTCACGCTACTGTTTTGAAAATATTTCTCTACACTGTTACAAAAGGTTGTTTGGTTAAAACTGAGGCCTTAGAGGCAAAATTTGAAAAAGTGTAAAACATAAAAAGTGTTCAAAACATCTCAAATAGGGTTCTTACAAAATCTCACTTTTTCATTCAGAGTCTAAGTATTTTAAAAATTCTAAAATCAGTAACTAAAACCTAAAAATCCTAAATATGATTAAAGGTGATTTTTCTTTAATGTTATTGTTTGGAGTTTTCCTATGTTGTGGTATGCATGATTAAATCATTAGAATGTGTAATATCGTCTCAATATACTTACATGATTTTCGTGGTTAAATTACTTACATGCAATTTGATTAAATTATTGATCCATGCACATTATGTTTTAACTTAAATATTTTGAGGTGATTTTAGCTTAATTTGTGTACTTTTGTCTTACATGCTATTTAATCTTATCCATGCATGAATACCCATGTAATTTGAAAAATCATAACTTTATGCATATTATGCCGCATCATCATTGAAATGGGTTTTACGGGGTTCACCATTTTATTTTAAGAAAAGAATGAAAATTGGACCTTATGGTTAGTATTGTGGTTGATGAAGTTGAAAATTCTTAAAAATTTGAATATTTAAAAATATTGTGATAATAGCTATATATCCTGATTTGTTTTGGGATGGTTTCGCCCCAAGTTCTAAATGCACCATATTATTTAAGATATATTTTTAGTGAAGGCAGTTCGGGTGGCATAATAATCGGAGTTAGATTTTGCGATCCCACGCTAGATCTTGACCTAAGATCAGAGGGCCAGACCGTCGTTGACACCTTGCCGTCAGTGATGACCCGACTGAACACTTAGTCCGCTACGTAGTCATCCCACGGCTGAAGGAACGCTCTATGTCGGTCGGTAGACTTGGTCAGCGTGATTAGGATTATGGGATTTTAGGATGTTTTTCCCGGGGCGGGAGAACCTGAAATAACTTAAGTTTAAATTGGATTAGAAAATTAAATTGGTTGCATCATTTCTCATCATAATCACTGTCATGATTAAC
>JAOTRH010121549.1:0-14758 GCA_034768845.1 Heliamphora exappendiculata
CATCTCCTACTGCAACTGCTGTTACCTTTGTATTATTACCCATATGCAGGTAAATCTCCCCATCACTAAGTTGTCGGGTTTCTTAGAATTCCTGCAATGAATTGCAGACATGATTAGTGGCTCTCGTATCTACACACCTGGTACCGATAGATAACTCCGTTTAATATATTTCCACAACCATTGAACATAAATTACCCTTATTGTTATACTTTCTAAGAAATATTGGACATAGTTTTTTTCAATGCCGTGTTTGTTTGCAGTGAAAACATATGTCTTTTGGCTTTTTTACACAAATTCGTAGCCTACTAACTACCTTGAAAACCGTGTCTCCCTATTTCTGAATCTTTTTCTTCTTCATGCCTTTCGGCTAAAAGGAAGAACCTTTTTCAGATACAAACACATTTTCTGATATTGAAGGAATACCATTTGTAGTTAAAGCTATATGCAAGTTACATTTCTAATCAACAAAATTTAGTTCCGTTAGTTTGTTTTCTTTGAGTATTAAAGCGAGTGGTTTGAAAGCCATTTTAATCCTGAGAATCACATAATTAAAATACCGTTAATTATGATGAGTAAAATTTCGAATTCATTTTAATTTGGTTCCATCTACCATTTTAAAAAAAAATTCGCCAGCAGCCTAGTAACTTGAGAATAGCATGCCACGATGAGTGGACGTTTACTATCCATCTATTTGTTAGTCAATACAGCTATAATGTCTAGCTAGATGTCACCCCCAAAGAGCTCGAAATGACTCAACAGGAGAGCCGGGAGTCTTTTGTTGATTTCTTGACTCGATGGAGGGATAAGGCCACCAAAATGACAAATTGGCCCTCTGAGAAAGAGCAAGTGAGGCTAGTAGTGAAGAATCTGTAGTTTCCATTAAAGTGTTATTTGATCACGCAGCCACTCTCCACATTCGAGCAGTTGTTTGATGCCAGGGTTTAGATAGAAGAAGCAATCCAGTCTGGGGATATCGAGAAAGCTGAACTAAGCCAGAAACCCAGGAGGACCTTCCCTACAAGCAACCAAAACCAAACTGCCACCACCAACCTTGTGTCTTACTCAAATGAGGTCAACCTGGTGAGCCCATCCTCTTCCTCCCAGCCATCCAACAATACCCATCAGTCGGCCAACAGTTAAGAGCAGCAAAGACCAAGGAGGGTGTTCACTTCCCTCATCATTTCATTGTCCACTGCCCTGAGTCGACTCGTCGAGAAAGGGCTTATCAAGTCATTGGACCCCATGCCTATACCTGATCTCCTACCGCCAAGATTTAATGCTTCTCAATACTGCTCCTTCCACCAAAGTCACGGACATTTAACTGATAAATGTATGAGGCTGCATCATGAGATCCAGAATCTCATTGACAACAAAGTGATCCCACCACCATCCGTTACTCCAAAACCAAACGTAATGACTAACCCCTCATCGAATCATGTGAGGCAATCTGGGGTAAATTACAGGTCTCTATGGGAATCAGAGGACCCGAGTCAGCACATCTGTTTAGCATACCTACCACACCCTCATGTTTTAGTAACTGAGGATCAGACAGCATGCTCATTTATCGTGGTTAGAGGCAGTCGAGACAGGATGGAGGAATGGAATGATGGTGCTTGAGTGGTATCAGACAGCATTCCCAGCTATTCAACTGGAAGAAGAGGAGCGCAATGAAGAAAATGATTGGCCTTTGGATTACCCAACCCAACCATATGGGTTTGGTCATGTGCTCGATGGCATCACTCTTTTCCAACTTTTTGAGGAAGAGGTATATGTCGACAAGATGCAGTCTTATTGGCTGGTAAGGGTCCTGCTAAAATCAGATGGGGCCGAGTGGACCGATTTCTGGGCCACTCGGGATCAGCAGGTGTATCTTATCGAAGAAGACATTTGGGAGGAAGTCGACAATACATGGGCTATAGTAGATGATGAGGAGAGGAGAGGAAGAATGGCAATCACTGATTTAGGCAATTTGTGGGCATTCGAAAGCCCTTCACTTGTGAACGAAGTACGGCATACCAGTGACACAATAATGGGATTATGGGATCCCAATGAGGGGATAGAACATCTGACCAGAAGCGGGCGACATTTTAAGCCAGCCTAGCTAGAAAAGGGGATACCAAGTGAAAAAGTTAAGGAAAAAGAACAAGAAGAAGAAGATGATATGGTGCTGAAATAGTTAAAGAAGTCGCAAGCTAACATCAGCATTTGGGGGCTACTGATGGCCTAGCATAAACACTGACAAGCTGTGCTAAAGGTATTGAATAAAGCTAGCATCTCGATAGAGGCCACCCCGGAGCAACTGATTAGACTTATTCTGCTGGTGATTGAATCGAAAGTCATTTTCTTTTCCGATAAAGATCTACCAGCAGAAGGAATAAATCACAACAAACCACTGCACATTACTGTTAAGTGCCTGGACAAATGGGTCCCTATGACCCTTATCGACAAGGGGTCTGCATTGAACGTATGTTCACTCAGAATAACACTCTATTTAGGACTAAGACGGAGCACTTCATACCGAGCAATCAAGGAGTCCGGGCTTATGACAACACAAGAAGGGACGTACTGGGATTGGCGTCATTTGCAGTATCAGAAGGGCCCTTGGAAACGTTGGTCGAGTTTTATGTACTAGATGTACCGGCATCTTTCAACTTGTTATTGGGTAGACCTTGGTTGCATGACCCATGTATCCTGGTTGTACCATCGACCCTCCATCAGAAACTGAAACTGATAAAAAATGGGGCAGTCCTAACTGTTCACGGAGAGGACAGCATTCATCCCCCAAGAGGAGAAGAAGGCACAACTTTGTTGGAAGTTCAACATGGTGAAGATGATGTATTACTCAGTTGTTTTCGATTTGACGAAGCACATGCTATTCATATGTTGATGAATGAAGAGCAAATATACATCAACCCGCGGGCTATAACAATGATGAGAAAAATATCCTTCTTCCCTGGTATGAGATTAGGGCGTAAGCAGCAAGGAATCCCAGAATCCATTCAGGTATTGCTGACTTTGTACTATTTTGGTCTCGGGTATAAACCAACGAAAGAAGATCTGGAAGGGCCTAGAAGGGAATGAAAGGCTAATTATTCTGGGACGCTCAATGGGCACTTCGTCAAGGAAGGGGGGATTTCCTGTATTGTGGCTTTTAAGAGCCATGGATTGACGAAGAAACCAATCAAAATCTGCCAGGGTTGGAGATCTTTTTTGGCCATCAGTTATCTGATTCATAAGAGAAGAAGATTGGGCCGACAAGCTCGATGGTACTGACATGGGGACGCTGTTTAATGAGAAGATGGCTAATCTGCATGTAACTGACCCAAACTGTTTTATGATGGGTTTCAACACACCAACAGACTGCACCAAGCTCATCATCAACGTGGCTGCAAAGGAACTGAAGAATTGGACTATCGAGTCTTGTAATATGCAGGTCATCTGCCTTGAGTACGAGTTTGAGTCGGAGTCCGTAGTCGAGGGCACGTCTGTTGATGCTCCTCTCCCTGCTTTTACTGTCGAGTTTGTAATTCCCTTTGCTTTTAATAAAATGAACAAAATTTCCTGTTACTCTACTTTGTTTGATTTATTTCATATGCTTTTCGACGATTTTGAATTCGACGGGAATATCCCCGAATAAATAAAACTTATAATAAAAAGAGAAGAAAAATGCGTACCCAACCAATAATTAAAGAAACTTTGTCAATAAATTTGGGTAATGAAATTAGCTCACAAAATGTGAAAATTGGTTCTTTTTATCCTTAGTTGAACAAAAATAATTAATAATTTTATTAAAAGAATTTAAGGATGTGTTTGCATGGTCCTATGAGGATATGCCCAGAATTGATCCTGATATTGGCCAGCACCATATCCCCTTATACCCTGATGCTAAACCGGTCAAACAAAAATTAAGATGAATTTTTTTAGAATAGGCTTTGATGATCAAATAAGAAGTGGCTAAACAAATCAATGTAGGATTTCTCATGGTAACTGAGTATCCAAAATGGGTAGCCAACATCGTGCTGATTTTAAAGAATGACGGACGTATCTGAGTCTGCGTGAATTTTTGAAACCTCAACAAGGCTAGTCCGAAAGACGATTTTCCACTACCACACATTGACGTCTTAGTAGACAGTACAACGGGGCACGCCTTGTTGTCATTCATGGATGGCTTCTTCGAGTACAATCAGATTTTGATGGATCCCGAGGACAGAGAGAAGACGACATTCACGACACCTTGGGGCACCTATTGCTATCGTGTAATGTCGTTTGGTTTAAAAAATGTAGGGGCAACCTATCAGAAGGCTGCCACTACTTTACTGCATGATATGATACATAAGGAGGTCGAGGTGTACGTGGACGATATGATAATCAAGTCAAAGGATTGGGATGGTCACATTGTAGCACTGCGAAAGTTCTTTGAAAGGATTCAAAAATACAAGATGCGGCTCAATCCACACAAATGTGCCTTCGGGGTCACCGCTGGAAAGATGCTTGGATTCATATCACCCAGCGAGGCATTGAAGTCGATCCTTCAAAGATCAAGGCAATCTTGGAAATGCCCCCTTCGAGAACTGAGCGAGAAGTCAGGGGCTTTTTGGGTAAAATACAGTTTATCAATCGATTCATCGCAAAACTGACAACTACCTGTGAGCCGCTCTTCTGTCTACTGAAGAAAGGAGTTGAGTTCAAATGGGATCAGAAATGCCAAGACGCCTTTGATGCCGTACGATAGTATTTGTAAAATCTACTTGTTCTAGCTCCTCCCGAACTTGATAGGCCACTGATTCTCTATCTGTTAGTGACTGACTTGGCTATGGGATGTATACTGGCGCAAGAGGGTGAAACTGAAATTGAAAAAGCTGTCTACTACCTAAGAAAGAAGATCCCAGAATCAAAAATACGGTATACACCACTGGAAAAGACATGTTGAGCCTTAGTTTGGGCTTTCCAAAAACTGAGACGTTACATTCTATCTTTCACAGTGAATATTATCTCCCGGATGGACCCATTGAAATACCTACTCAAAAAGCCGGCACTGACAGGAAGGTTGGCCTGATGGTTGCTACTATTATCTGAGTTTGATCTTCAATATGTCACCCAGAAGTCGGTCAAGGGTAGAGCAGTGGAAGAATTCCTAGCTGACCAACCAGTTGAAGGAGGTGAAGACACAGAGTTCCAGTTTCCTGATGAACAGCTGATGAAAGTCAGGGATGACAAGTGGACTTTATATTTCGATGGCGCATCCAATCAATATGGCTATGGAATAGGAGGCCTCCTTGTCACTCCTGACAAATCACACGTTCCCTTGTCATTAAAGCTCAATTTTGAAGTAACCAACAATTAAGCTGAGTATGAAGCATGTTTAGCAGGATTGGAGGCAGCCTTGGAATTAGGAGCAAGAAAGTTGAAAATCATTGGAGATCCAGCACTGGTGGTTTCACAAGTAAGAGGAGAACGGAAAGTCAGGGACCTAACCTTGATTCTCTGTCATCAAGAGCTAGAGAAATTGATACCGTGTTTCGAATCAGTGATATTTACCCACGTGCCAAGACTGCAGAACAAGTTCACGGACGCACTGGCCACCTTGGCATCCATGATTGACATACCATCTAGAGTCTGAATGAGGCCCTTGATAATCGAACAGAAATGAAAGCCGGCATACGAGACGACGGCCGTAATTGAAGAAAGCACTAACGAACTTCCATGGTATTTTGACATCCAGAACTTCGTGGAGAAAGGAGAATATCCCAAGTTTTCCAGCAAGAAGGACAATAGGGCAATACGACGACTATCTGCACAGTTTTTCATTTGCGGTGGTAGACTATATAAACAAAGACATTCTGGGGTCAATAAGTTGTGTGTCGGCATGGAAGAAGGCTAAGCATTGATGAAAGAAATCCACGTGGGAGTTTGTGGACCACACATGAGTGGAAATATGTTAGCCAAGAAAATTCTACGACAAGGATACTTTTGAATGACAAACGAGATAGACTGCATACAATTCGTGTGAAGATGTCATAAGTGTCAGATTCATGCAAATCTCATGCACATTTCCCCATCTCAGCTATACAACATGACGTCACCATGGCCGTTTTTAGTATGGAGCGTCGATGTGATCGGCAAGGTGACACTGAAGGTGTTAAATGGGCACGAGTTTATCTTGGTAGCCATTGACTATTTTACCAAGTGGGTGGAAGTAGCCTTCTACTCAGTGTTGAAAGCCTCTCATGTTGCTAGGTTCATCAAGCAAAACATCATTTGTCGATACGGGGTCCCACGTAAAGTCATCTCAGATAATGGCTCACATTTTCAAGGAGAAGTCTTGGATCTTTTCAAGGAATACTGAATAGTGGCTCACAAATCCTCACCATATCGGCCACAGACCAATGGAGCAGTCGAAGCAGCAAACAAGAACATCAAGAAAATCTTGCAAAAGGCGATAAACTCACATAAGGATTAGCCAAAACACCTACCATTTGCACTTTGGGGATACCAGACGTCGATTAGAACTTCAACAGGAACTACACCAAACTCTCTAGTGTACGGGATGGAAGCCATGCCTCCCATTGAAGTGGAAATCCCTTCATTAAGAGTAGTGGCCGAGGCCAGTATTTCAGAAGCAGAATGGTAGAGGAACCGGATGGAAGAGTTGCTCTTGTTTGATGAAAGAAGACTGCGGACTCTGTTTCATGTACAAGGATACCAAAAAAGGATAGCTCGAGCATTCAATAAAAAAGTCAAGACTCGGGACCTTAGAGAAGGAGATTTGGTTCTTAAGAAAATCAGAGCTCCTATCTTTGACCCGAGAGGAAAGTTCAAGCAAAACTGGTCTGGACCATTTCTCATCAAGACCATCATGACCGGTGGTGCAGTCATTATTATGGATTTGGATGGCAATGTGTTCTTCACTCTAGTAAACCTCGATCAACTCAAAAAGTACTATCCTTGAGGTAAAAATAAAGATAAGATAAGAGCTAGCTAAATTGAAAATCAAAAAGGTAACTCAGGCAAAAGTTAGAGCAGCCTGCAAGGCCGAAAATCCAAAAAGGCGACATTGGCAAAAGTTAGGTCATCACAAAAAGAAAAGCGTCAATACCCGAGTGAAAATTGAGCCCGAACTACGTTATGGCCTGATTCTATCTTTTTGGGATATGTAGGCAGCTTCTTTTGAGAAGTCCGGCCACTTTCTGCGTTCTAAACCATTTTTGAATCTAAGTAAGATCAGTGCAAATTTGTTTTTGAATTTTGATAATGAAGTCATTGAAAAACTTTGGATAAATTTGAACCATCTTGCACATAAAGCGGGAGTTTTCATTACTTCGATTCAGAATTACAAAGTTTTTGAAAGGAAGGGCACGTAAGTCCCAAAAGAAAGTTGTGAAATTTTCCAAAACAAAGTAGAAATTCTCAAGTCCTCCTCCTCTTTGCTACATGTTTCCCCTTTTCTCTATCTTTCCTCTCCTGATCCTACATCAGCCATGTCTTGTACTAGTCATAGTAGTCTGACGAAGACCAATCAGTAAGACACCAGGGTGATCCATAGTAGTCAGAGTCATGGCAGGGATCCGCCACCAGGGGTACTGCCAGGTGATATCTAGGCCAGTCAGGGATGAGAGATACTGTCGCCAGGCTGCCTCGGTGTTGCATATCTGATAACATGGGCGGTAAAGGAAAGAGGCAGCACTAAGTCTATCAATGTGTGGTTTCTGCACAAGATTTACCTTCTCCATCAGCCAAATCTGTAGCAAAAGTTAGAACAGTAAGAGAAAAGCTTTGTAGTGTGACAGAAAGTTTGGTGAAGAGTAAAGATGTCGAGCTTACCTGAAGAAGTAAAGGGCAGCCAGCAAAGGTGGTGGTCTCACCATGATGAATAGCATCTAAACCCAGTAGTGTCTTAGCTAAAACAAGTGGCGCAAAGTCCCTCCCCATCCACATCTAACCAATAATGTTAACCAGGGTGCAACTAACCCGCCCATCAGAAGGGATAAGAAGATACTGGGCAAGAAGATAGAAGTAAAGTGCATAGCGTCGCCGCAGCTGAAAGTCGAAGTCACTGAAGTCACTGGTAGGATGAAATCTATCAATGATCCAAGGTATGTCGAGATAGTCATCCTGTGTCAGAAGAGAGGCCTCCATCCTAGATAGACCACAAAGTTGTATCACCTGTTGTCGAGTCGAGAGAAAGAAAGTGGGAACAGCAACGGAGCTTCGTGGGGCTAAATCCAAAATAGCAACGAACTCCTCCATAGTGGGGCAGAGTTCTTCAAGGCCAAACCGAAAGACGTGAGACTACAGATCCCACAACTGTGCAGCAGTTGCCAGTAAAGATCTGTTAACCCTTACAGTCCTCAACGAGGAAAGAGCATTAAGGCTAAATGGGGCAAAGTTTAAACGTTCGATATGGGAGAATGCCTCAATCCATGCAGAAAGGGAAGAAGCCATCTGAGTCGAAGTAACAAAAAATGGGACCTTCAGGGCTATATTTATGAGGCAAAAATGGAGGAAAATCATAATTTTGGCAAAAAGAATGTTCAATGTGGCGACCGCCACCTTGAAGATGGCGACCACCAACTTTAAAAAGCATAGTACAGTGACATCAGTCTTTTGACCAAGCAACCACTAAGTCTAAAGTAGCAACCATGTCAGCCTCCTTGGAAGTGGCAACCGCCAGGTTCCATTATGGAGACCGCCATGTTTGAACACAGCGGGTGTGTGCCAGTTTGCAGCTTGTGTGATCTGTATAAATTGTGGCATTTGACCTATGCATCCATAACAGTTTGAGCAGTAAGTGAAAGAGAACCATACAAGCAAATGAATATAAGGCAATGAATGGCACGAAGGCCCAAAACATATCAAAAAGTGACAAAAATGTGTCAGAACAAAAATTGGGGCACCCAAGCCCAATAAACAGCAAATTTGGGGCACACAGGCCCGTGGATCAAGTAAATGTATGTAAATATGTCAAACTAGGGCATGCAGGCCCATCAAAATAAATGTGTCAGAAGATAAATGAAACTGGGGAGGGGGGAAGCTCTATCTCTCACTGGTGCCTGGGGCGAACTTGGTGGGAGGAAGGACCGGCCTCGTCCGAGCTCACGTCCTCAAAAAGTCTCTCAATATAATCATCTCCATCGCTGCCGGAAGAAGAAGATATGGCACTAGAGCGGCTCCGGGCAGAAGAGACAGATCCTCGGGAGTGAGCTATGGAAGAGGCATCACAAGAACCACGACCTCGGGTTGGGGCTGTAGCAGAAGAAGGAGCAGTAGCTCGCTGTGGTACTATGCCAGCAGTTGGTACCGAGGGCTATCAGAAGAAAATAAGGATCAGAATAAAGTACAAAAAAGGTACAGAAAGGTTGAAAGGAGCTATGAAAGGCACTTACTATTGCCGCTGGAGTAAAAGTAACGCCGACCGCTTGGACAGTGGTGTCAAGCTGACGAATCAGTGCTCTCTGATCGGTAAAGACCAGCAGCAAATGATCTAGCAATGCCTGATTAACCTGCAAAAAGGGATTAGCCAGTTTAAGTAAACAAAGCGAAAAAAGTAACCAAATAGAAGGAGAAAGGATAAGGACAAACCTGACCGAGCTCAGCCCTAAACTCAGGGGCTGGCGGGATAGGAACCGGCAAAAGGAAAGGGTAGTCGTATGCTACTGTATGAATCTCCCACGGAATCTCTGGGCTCCTCATTCCTTCAGCCGCGGCATCATCACCAGTAGCTCCAGCTCCCGCAACAGCAACAACGTCAGCATTGGCGGCCTCCAGCGTTCACCTTCTCCTGCCACCAGTCGGGCCGGGTCCTAATGGACCCAGTAGATGGGCCTAGGCCCAGGCCGTGTAGTCCCCCTCTGGTACCAGCAGCTCCGCAGCATGCATCCCTTTCAGCTCCAAAAGAAGATCTACTCGGCTCAGGTGATCGGTCCGGCGCATACAGACTGGAGGGACTACTGGGATCCGAAAGTGATCCAGGCCAAGTGACTGGCGAACCACTTGCTCTCCTAGATAGTACTCCTGTCCAAATGGACCTTCCAGCAGGATCCATCTCGAAGCAAGATCCCGACTATGCATCAGATTTTCATCGGCCCGATCCTCTACTCCCTGCCAGACGCCCCAAATGGACCTATAACAATTCAAAATATAGTACAATGCAATAAACAGGGAGCAGTAAACATAGTGCAGTACGACAGTTAATGTACAAAATACAGAGATCAGTGTATAGAGCAGGAAAGAACAGAAATAGTACAGTGCAGTGAACAGTATGATACAGAGAACAGTAATAATGATACCTAGTCGGGAGTCAGCCGGTCTAGAGACACCTAGAAGCGATCAATATCCTTTCCCCCAGCCCTTTTTCACCTTTAGCCCATGGGACCACCGGGCTGCTCGGGGAATGGCTGAAGGGTTCGCTGAGGAGTTCGTCGGGACGTGAAGCCCGAGGAACTCATAGGTCCACAACTACAAGGAAGAAGACATCAGCAAGAAATAATAGATAATAGAAATGAATGGAGAACTACAGAAACTAAATCATACCTCCCAGACCCTCCAGTATCCCCCGATGCTAAGCTCCTGGGGGAACCGAGTGAGAGTCCTTATAAAGCTGTAGAGAGTGGCGAGGGCAGCTCCTCCCCAGTCAAATGAAGCAACCCGGTCCAGATGAGCCAAGGCCCCCAAGTAATGCAAATGAACGGTATTCTGCTTGTTCGAGAACAAGGAGGTACCGAATATATACATCAAAAAGCCTCGGGCGACCCACTCATAGTGGCAAGGCTCGGTGCACTGGAAATGGAAAAAATGGTCAAAGAACCACGTATATCTGATGCGGTCTCTGTCCATTTGTGCTGGAATGGCCCCAAGGAAGTACAGTAGCGCATCAGTCGACTAGGCAATGGATGGGTCAAATGAAATAGGTGCTCCTCCAACCCGGATACCGGTGATGAGTGCGAAGTCCAGAGGCGTCAGAGTCACCTTGAAGGTAGTAAAGTGGAAGGTATTGGTGGTATCCCACCACCGCTCTGCCAGAGCTGTCAACCATACGCAGTTATTGCTCATCCTACCCAACATGGGTATGAAACGAGCAAAATTGAAGGTGTCAATATAAGTTCAGCTAGGAACAGGGAGGGCATCATACCACTCCAATACCTCTCCGGAGGTAGAACCTCCGAAGTCTCTAACATAATGACCAACCTAAAAAGAAGAAAACGGGCAGAGAATATATAAAGAACAGATCAAGCAAGCAAAGTACAGAAAGAATACCTAAAAGCAAAACCCTAGGTTCGTAAGTCACCATTCGGTTCTTTCAAGCCATAGAAAACTACGCACTCTAACCCTAGGTTCGTGTGTATGTGACGACCTTTCGGTTCTTTCAAGCGCTAAAAAGCTAGGCACCCTAACTCTAGGTTCGTGTGTAAGTGACGATCCTTTGATTTTTGTACGTCCTAGTAAAATGCCAGAAATTCCAAGTCTTGGTGTGTTAGGAAAATCTCTATCATTTTGTAAAATTAAAAATAAAAAAATCTTTATGTTTTTCCCTTTTGCCCCGTTTGTCTTAGAAGTTTTTTCTAATTTTCTAGAATTTTCTTAATCTTCTAGAATTTTCAAAGATTTTCTATAAAAAAAAATTATTTTGCCCTGATTTCATAAATATTTTCGAAAAAAAAATTTTTTCCCTAAACTTTCCTAGATTTTCTAGATTTTTCTTTTTGGAAATTTGCCTACTTTTTCTAAGAATTCTTCAAAATTTCTCCTAATTCCTCCTAATTATTTAGGATTTTTTGAAAATTCTTTCGTAGGATTTTCTAAATTTTTTTTTAGAATTTTCTTAAAATTTTCCTAAAAGGTTTCCTCAATTTTCTAAAAAATTTTCAAAATTTTCAAGGATTTTCTAAAATTCTCTAAAAGTCTAGGGTTTTTGAGAAGTCTTCTTGATTTTCTTATAAATATGGCCCATAAATTTTAGGATTTTCCACAAAGTCGCTTCTAATTTTAAGATATTTGATAAAAATTGGCCCTTCAGTTTTCATGACAAAAAAAAAACCCTTTAATTTTTATGTTTTTCCCCAAAAAAATATAAAATTATTTTTTTTAAGCCTTTTATTTTGTAATTTTTACTAAAGTAATTGCCCCTGTCATCATTTGTTCAAAAATTCTAAGTGTTTCTACTGTTTTAATCTCCATTGCAAGGGTACCTAAGCTAAGATATCAAAACAAGTCGCACAAACAATCATTTATCATCCATGCCATAATCAAAATAAATCATTCATCATCATAATCAAATCACATCATCATATGTGGGGATCCTAAGCATGCGTCTACGTTTGATATATCATAAAAACATGCTTTGGTATTAAAATGATAAAGATAGAATACTTATCGATGGGCGTTGGTGGGACATATGGTGGTCGGGCTCCCGTAGAAGAACATCGACAGCAACAACATCGGTTGGAGGCTCGTAGCATCTCATCTCACGTGGAACCACACGATGGGGCAGTAGAGCATATGTATGTGGGTCGAAGGGCGCCAGATGACCCTCTCCAGCATCAGGATCTAAGAAATCGGCCGCGACGGCCTCAGCAGCAGCATTCGCAGCAGCTTGTGCCTCGGTAGCTGCTCGTGCCTCCTCCTCAGCAGCCCGGCAGGAGGCACGCTTTGCCTCAAGAACGAGAGCATCCATCGTAGCAGTGGGTTGCGTGGTAGTGACCCCGCTAGTGGGAAGACTGGTGGGCGTACCCCTGAGAGTCCTCATGGAAGAGCTTCCAGCATCGGAGGGGCCTTGTCGTGCCCCCAAGTCATCATCATGGCCCTGGCCCGCCATAAAGAGGAACGGGATCACAAGCAACAGTGTGAACATCGTGTATCAAGAAAAGGTGCTCAAAAGACAAAATAGAAAGAGTACGAGAGTTGGGAAGCGATAGGGAGAGTTGTGAGAGTTTTTGAGAGAAGATATGCTAGGGAGAGAGAGTGTGGAAGGTGCGAATGAACAAAGATCCGCGCGACCCTAGAAGCCTTATGCGCAGATAGAGTTGGCGGTCGCCACTTCTAAAGTAAGCGACCGTCATGTCATTGAAGAGACACATAGCGACCGCCACTTCTTAGGGGTTTTTACTCGGCGACCGCCAGGTTACCAAAAGTCACGTCATGTTAGTTCATCATTATGACGTTTTGAGGGTTGTTTGGGGCTCTTGCTATATGTTTTTGTTTATCTTTTACTTGTAGGCGTGTCTATTTTATTAGTATGCTTAGCGAAAATAACTTTTAGAAGACATAAATTTTTATTTTATATTTCAAAAGAATTTTATGTGGTTCTTCTTCTGATAAAATTAATTTAAGCCGTAACTTGGCTTTTAACTCGCGTCCCGTTCTGAATTTTTAGGTCCTAACTCGACCGATTAATTCGCGGTTATCCTTTTTGATAAATTTAGTTAAAAGTCGTAACTTGGCTTTTAAATTATTTTTATCCCTCACCTCATCCCGAATTTTTAGATCTTAACTCGATCTATTAGTTTGATGTTTACTCGTCGGTCCTCCTCATGATCCTGAACTGAGTCGTCGGTCCTACTCAAAACCCTGAACTGAGTTGTCGGTCCTCCTCATGACCCTGAACTTGCTCGTCGGTCCTTCTCATGACCCTAAACTTACTCGTCAGTCCTTCTCATCCTTCTCATGACCCTAAACTGACTCGTCGGTCCTCCTTAAGACCCTAAACTGACTCGTCGGTCCTCCTCAAGACCCTAAACTGACTCGTCGGACTTTCTCATGACCCTAAACTGACTCGTCGGTCCTCCTCAAGACCCTAAACTGACTCGTCGGTCCTCTTTAAGACCCTAAATTGACACATTGGTCTTTCTCATGACCCTAAAGTGACTCGTCGGTTCTCCTCATGACCCTAAATTGACTCTTCGGCCCTCCTCATGATCCTAAATTGACTCGTCGATCCTCTTCAAGACCCTAAATTAACTCGTCGATCCTTTGGCTCGTCGGTCCTCCTCATGACCCTAAACTGGCTCGTCGGTCCTCCTCAAGACCATAAACTGACTCGTCGGTCCTTCTGATGACCCTAAACTGACTCGTCGGTCCTCCTCAAGATCCTAAACTGACTCGTCGGTCCTTCTTATGACCCTAAACTGACTCGTCGGTCCTCCTCATGACCCTAAACTGACTCGTTGGTCCTTCTTATGACCATAAACTGACTCGTCGGTTCTCCTCAAGACCCTAAACTGACTCATCGGTCCTCCTCATGACCATAAATTAACTCCTCGGTCCTCCTTAAGACCCTAAGCTGACTTGTCGGTCCTCCTCATAACCATAAACTGGCTCGTCGATCCTCCTCATGACCCTAAACTGACTTGTCGGTTCTTCTCATGACCGTAAACTGACTCGTCGATCCTTTTTAAGACCCTAAATTGACTCGTCAGTCCTCCTTATGATTATAAACTGACTCATCGATTCTCCTTAAGACTCTAAATTGACTCGTCGGTCCTCCTTATAGCCATAAACTGACTCGTTGGTCCTTCTCATAACCTTAAACTGACTCGCATTATACATATCTGCATTATACTATATGTTAGAACTAGGCAACCCAAGAGGGGGGGGGGGGGGTGAATTGGGTTTCTTTACTAGAAAAGGAGATTTAAAAAAAAACTTTTTCAGAAAACCTTTTAATATTGCAATAAAACTAGATATGAAAATATGAAATCAAAGCAAATATTAAAAGAAGAGGGATAGAGATAAAGAACCAGACACCAGCGATTTATAGTGGTTC
>JAOTRH010121560.1:0-46606 GCA_034768845.1 Heliamphora exappendiculata
GAAAAACCCTTTAAAAAGAAGGAAGAACCATTCCAAAACATCCCTCGGGACACATGAATTTATATAAAGTAAAAGAATCTCAATCGGAAACCTTTTTGTACAATAAACTCCTAAAACCATGATAAAAGACCTAATTTTCCCAAAATTCCATGTGTTTTCAAGAGGCTCCACCATTCTTAACTTTAGCTAAAATTGTAACATTAGTTCATTTTGTATCAATTTATCTCAATATAACAAAATCCAAACTCCCCAATTTTTGTTCATTTCCTATGAACTTAATACATCCCATCAAATTTCCTCAAAACCCAACTCAAGTCTCAATCATGTATATGTCTCATGCTAGGGTTTATTCTTATAATAAAATATCAACACAAATCACAAGGGTTGGTCTAGATCCTACCTTATAGAAGCTCCACCATCAAGGATTAAGCCTCGTGTGAGCTCCAATCCATCAAAACCCGACATAAGCGGCTACAGAAGAGCTTTCCATGGACATCCGCACTCTCCTACGGTAGTTCGCGCGATGAAACGGCAAGAACTTAGCCTCCAACGAACATAGAAACCCTCATGAACCCCCATAATCCAAAGCGAAGATCACTACTAAGCTTTAGAGAGAGAGGTGAAAGGAGAAGAATGACAAAACAAACCCAAAAACTGAAATTTAAAGCCTCTGTCCGTCACAGACCGATCGATCGGTTTCCACGACTACGTTGTTGGTCTAATTTTGAACAAGCTTATCTCCTTCATCCAAACTCCAAGTGGGGTCGTTCTTGTCCACAAACTGAAGCCCCGGAAGTCTACTTTCCAATGGTTCAAACCTCATACCAAAATTCATTTTGTAGAAAATGTTATGGCCAATTTAGTGAAGGTATGTCACTTTCCTTCACACACTTTTCACTTATTTTTGTTCAAACATCCCTTAGAGCCCCATATTCTTCTTTTAACATACCTTTCAAGCGTATTCAAGCTCAAAATATCACCAAACTCAAACTTTAATTCTTACTCCCACTAACACCTAATCATTTCTAAAATAAAATGGGCCGGGGTCTCATAAATCTTCCCCCCTTAAAAGAATTTTGTCCCCGAAATTCAACACGGGATCTCAAGCCAAACATCACCACAAAGCCCTCACTGACGCCACTGTTATCCATCAAACATCATATCAAGATCTAACGCACCCTGCCAAAGCCTCGATAAATGACTCTCACTGAAAATAATCCACTCCACTAACAAACGCATAATGCGAGGTCAAGCTATCTAGGAACCTGATCCCAAACACTCTTTTTACTACATAGAGACTATCACCTCCATTCTTACTACCACATACCGGCATAATCACATCTCACAAGGCAAGACTCCTCACGATCAACTTGCTACAAAATCAACCTGGCATTACAGCAAGAAAACCAACACAGGTATCCACTAACCCACTCAAACTCAATCATACTTTTCACGTAATAGCTCGCCACTACACAACCTAACATCTCACCCTCAGATCATTGTCATCCGACGTTAACCCCAAACTTTTCATATCTTACCAGACTCTTGGAACCACACTCCGAACATATGATTACACCCAAAACACAACACTTACTATAGTCGACAACCATTCTTCAACTGTAAGAACTCAGAGTAGTTCAAGCCCCTAACAAACACAAACTTAAACTCACAAAAATTCATCAGAAACCTACCACGTGAATACCCCCACCGTAAGGTTCCAACAAACTTTCCATTCCACTGAGAACTAAAAGTACCATCACATCCCACTCCACTCTGAACATACTGCGCACAACGGTTATCAATTCTCAATCATTCCCTACAGAAGGACTCTATGCTTCAATCCTGGCCCTCTTGTCCACAAAGATAAACCTTCCTGCTCTACTAACCCAATCTCACAGGGAACACAATCCCACACATCTCATTCATACGATAAAGTAAACAAACCCTATTAGGAAAACCCACGAAGAACCCAGTCCTCCAATCACCCAATCTTCATGGTACCCATTCCTCAGGCACAACTTATGGATCACAACACAGATACTAATCCATAGCTACTTCCATCTCCCCAAAATAGCCAGATCAAAAATCAACCCACAATCCTGATCATGATATCCAGATCATCCGCTACACTAAGCCTTCAACTCTGAAATCTCATTTGCACACACACGAACTCCATCAATCCTCATACCTTGTACAACACATCCCGTTGTGCCAAGACCTCACTTCATAAGGTTGTGCTTCATTATCCTAACTCCCATTAGTTAAATCACCGTCTCGAGCCCAGTGTCCAAATAATTCACATAGAAAGCGTACGACACTAGACTAAAAAAACCCAATCTTGAGACCTTCCTTCCAAAGTCACCAATGACTCCCACAACCATGCAGATGCCTCCCACACTTCCACTCCTCGGGTACACATCTGTCGTTGACACCTTAACACCTGATTTCTCATTTATTGCTCTAGGCCATCCGAACCACACAGTACATTAGTGAACCTTATTACTCTACACTTCTTTCTCTTGGGCAGAAAACGTATCTACTTTTAAACCCAAGGTCGAATACAATCTTCCTCCAAACATATCACATCCATGAAACATCGTGTTGGCATCAAGCCAACCACTTTATCGAACCCTTCTATGGCACTTTCAATCCCCATGCACCCAGCACAATCTCCAAACATGATATCTTAATTACGAAGATAACAACTAAACTACGGATCTGCATTCTCGTAGGAATTCCACAAAACTAATACTCGAGAATCTCACCACATATACAATTCAATCATTAGAATCCCTTGGGATTTCTCTCAACAAGAATCAAAGCTATTGACATTTCGTATAAATCAAGCAGCATGTTTAAACACTCGAGTTCGTAGGGTAAAATAAACTGGCCCTTCAAGGAACCACAGGCAAACAACCCCACACTCCTATGATCCCCATGCTTTATTCCCCTCAAGAAAAATAATCACACTAGTCAATCAACCACACAACATTTTTGCAGCTAGGAAAACCACAAGTCAACTCTAGACTCTCACTCCATGCCACTACCTCCTAGAGTCACCATACATAATGAGAATATTCCTCGTCGCACCAGATCCTCATACTAGGACCTTCACTCAAACATTTCAACTATTGGTCACTCTATATCCCAACGATGCATCTCACGCATCCATAAGACTCCTACCGTTTATCCATCAAAGCGCAACACCACACACACTTTCCTTACCTTTAGAACATCTTCTTACAGAGTTTCTCTACACTAACTCAATTTCCAAAGGGTAGGTATCAACCAAACAAATAGGCAAAACCATGCTATAGTTTTGAACTCGCAGCTCTGATACCTCCATCAGAGGACATATAACACTCATTCGAAATCACCGTCATCTTACTAGCCCTTGAGGGTAAAATAACACCACCACATCTAGAACTTAAGCGCAAATACAAACCACCGTCATCTTCCTCTTAAGGGATCTCTACCTATCAACACGCTGTCCGAAAACAACCAAGCCAACCACACCAACAACACCTATCACCTATCCCACAAGCCTTATACACTCACATTCACATTCTTACCATACATCATACATACATGTATATTGCTTGAGAATCAATTCGTCGATAACATATCCAACCCTTATACTCATCATCGTACAACTTCCAACTTCAATCAAATGATGTAACTCAGCAACGCACCAGAAAAGAACTCAAGGGCCATCCATAGACTCTCAAAACTATCAGGCATCACTTTAGCTACCAAATACAGTCTAAGCTCAGACTTTCTAACACACCTTAGGCCAGGGATTATTACGCTCTCATCCACTATGCTCCCATTCACTATGCTCTCGTCCATACCCAATCTTAGGGCACACGGCTCTTGACACAGCATGGCTCAAGACATAGTACAACCCATGACGTACATAATCCACAACGCGCCCAAAACCACATCAAATATCCAACCACAACAATCAGCCTCCGAGAGGTTTCAAACACCCTACCACACTCATTCATCAAGCTAATGGAAGCCCAACCCCCAGCGGGCAACTACTACAGTCATCCCAACACACATGGATACAACACACGGACTTACATCTACCACAATCATTGACCACTGAGTTATACTCTAACAATCCACGCCACCATCTGGACCACAACTCACCCTAATCCCTCAGGCATAACTCTTTTAAAGAAGATATCATAACTCCCAACTAGGTTAAACTCAACTTAACTTTCTAAAACCAAGCTATTCACTACCCACCACCTAGTCACATCACACCAACACATATTCACATACTGAGGGAAAGCCTCAAAGTAATGCGACAATCCGGGCAACTAATTCAAATTTCTCATAGAAAGAGAGTCGGCCAAACGCTTTTCTATTTCGAGCCCCAAAGTAGTTGATCGGACGCCAAATGGGCACGCCACATCACCCCAAGGCTCAACCTCCCTGCTCATATAAACACATAACATGCACAAAATAACTCAACCGCAAACCCATGCAAGCACACAATTCATGCTGTGTAGTGGTGCCTAATCTCATCAAACAATTCTCATATATAGGTCATCGTAACTTCTCACGACTCTTAGGTATTCAAACCTAGAACTCTGATACCATTTGTAACATCCCGACCCTGGGGATCCGTGAACCATCCCAACCGTCTTGTATACAAAGGTCACTAACAATAAGTCTTCTTTACTAAAAGTTCGAGTTTGAAATATATAAGTATACAAATCTCGTTGAGCAGCTCACATATCCTGAACTTCAAGTTATACTTTATGCGAACCATGCCCATTGAAAGTTTTCTATATCATAAGAAAAACATTTCCTTTCAAGGGTAAATTCAAAAGATTCAAACTAGATAAACTCAATTTTCCAAATTTTAAGTACAAACCACGAAAGAATATGTGATAACATATGTTCACATTAAATTCTCATATTAATTACATTCATCCCAGTTACTTCATGTACAAACATAATTTAAATACAATGAAGCAAATCTTTCCTCTAGTCTTCCCCAACTTGCATCCCTTTATCCACGCTCAAATCCTCAGAACCTGAAATATTTTAGTACACAAACATGAGCCGAAGCTCGTAGGATAAAGACTAAATCTACGCTAAGCATGATTTGTGAGCTGTGATGGGTGCAACTGGAGTAAAAATGCAAATTTTCACAAACTTATAATTCCTTCATGCGCACACACCTACGCACGCCAATTCATTCAATTTATCATTTCACATTATCTATATCATCATTTCATTATCTATTTTTTCACAAAAATCGTGTCACATTTTATGTACCCAGTTTATCACAAAATCGTATCACAATTAAATCATCACAGTTAATGAATCGACATCGGGTGCAGCTTATAGAAACCCCTCCCTATTATCCCAATAAGCTACGCGAAGTCATTGGGTAATAGATAGCTCTATAACTCACCATGATACAACACCACGTTTCGGAGGCTAACCCATAAGCACGTGGTCCCCATCTTGCGCAAGTTTTCGATCATTCACCGTGGAGCCGCCAGCTCAACTTAATTCATGAACCTTCGCGGGCTTTTACCGCAGGACTGCAGCCCCTCATTATGCATATTCCACATTCAACCACAGGGTTTCAACTCAAGTTAATAGTTTCATTATGTAGCTTCCCATAGTTCACACCATTACTCAATGTCACTAAATACCAACATAAATGTTAACTCAATTATAATCATATCATATTTCGTTTAGGTACTCAAATTTTCTTTCATAACTTATGCATCATGCATCATCACTTCAACATGTAAGTTCTCATGATTCTCATATTCTTGAGCAACTTCATAACGTATCAACACGAGATTAAATTCAATAGTAATCATATTATTTGAAAAGGAAGCACCCATCATATGTAGGTACAACAAATACATTTAAAAACTCATTCATTATTTCCAAAAGCTAATATGACCATGCCAAATCACAACCTTTCAATAACCCACTTTACAAACCAAACCATGCCAAATCACAACCCTTCAATAACCCACTTTACAATCCAAAACCCACTAAATCTAGCATTTAGTCAACCCAAATTTTAAAACAAATACGAGAAACAAGTTCAAAATCTTTTTCAAATACGTCCAACTGAGGGTTTAATTAGTGAAAAAGGGTATTCCAAATCTCCCAAGTGTCAAACCTTTAAACAAAACACAAAAAAGTTTGAAAACTCCTAGACCGATCGATCAGTTAAGAGACCGATCGATTGATCCCTTACCTGCACAAAAGAACCGAGAGCCTCAAAAGACCGCTTGATAGACAGATCAATAGGTCTATCAATCCGTCTTGCACTAAGTTCTTTTTCAAGATAAAATTTGATTTTCAACATTTAAAAGATTCTATGTACTTTTCAACACATTTTAGGCAAAGAAAAACTCTTTAAAAAGAAGGAAGAACCATTCCAAAACATCCCTCGGGACACATGAATTTATACAAAGTAAAAGAATCTCAACCGAAAACTTTTTTGTACAATAAACTCCTAAAACCATGATAAAAAACCGATTTTTCCCTAAATTCCATGTTTTATCAAGAGGCTCCACCATTCTTAACTTTAGCTAAAATTGTAACATTAGTTCATTTTGTATCAATTTATCTCAATATAACAAAATCCAAACTCCCCAATTTTTGTTCATTTCCTATGAACTTAATACATCCCATCAAATTTCCTCAAAACCCAACTCAAGTCTCAATCATGTATATGTCTCATGCTAGGGTTTATTCTTATAATAAAATATCAACATAAATCACCACAAACCAAAAGGGTTGGTCTAGATCCTACCTTATAGAAGTTTCACCATCAAACATTAAGCCTCGTGTGAGCTCCAATCCATCAAAACCCAACATAAGCGGCTACGAAAGAGCTTTCCACAAACATCCGCACTCTCCTAACGTAGTTCGCGCGAGAAAATGGCAAGATCTTGGCCTTCAACGAACATAGAAACCCTTATGAACCCCCATAAGCCAAACCCAAGATCACTCTTAAGCTTTAGACATATAGGTGAAAGGAGAAGAATGACAAAACAAACCCAAAAATTGAAATTTATAGTCTCTGTTTATGACAGACTGATTGAGCCATCTCCAGACCGATCGATCGATTTCCACGACTACGTTGTTGGTCCAATTTTGAACATGCTTATCTCCTTCATCCGAACTCCAAATGGGGTCGTTCTTTTCCTCAAACTAAAGCCCCAGAAGTCTACTTTTCAATGGTTCAAATCTCATACCAAAATTCATTTTGTAGAAAATGTTATGGCCAATTTAGTGAAGGTATGTCACTTTCCTTCACACACTTTTCACTTATTTTTGTTCAAACATTCATTAGAGCTCCATATTCTTCTTGTAAGATACCTTTCAAGTGTATTCAAGCTAAAAATATCACCAAACTCAAGCTTTAATTCTTACTCCCACCAACACCTAATCATTTCTAAAATAAAATGGGTGGGGGACTCACAGAGTAGGTCACTAAAAATAGTGATTTTTGCCTATAAACAAATATATGACAGAAGTGTCCTTTAATGGCTAAACCACAATAGAGTGTTTTAAATGGGCTTTGACCTATCCAACCTCAATATTTTGTGCTTTTTTTGGTGGGTAGTTAGATAGACATATTATCTACAACTTGTATTGTTTGGCCAAAGCTCATATCTCATTGTAAATTAGGGATTTTAGGTCAGTATTGTTGACTGGTTTGAAAATAATATACTTTGATAAAATTGCAATATCTCGAGTTTTAATCACTCAAATGAGTTGAAATAAACTTTGGATGGAAGATAACACAAAAAGATAAATCTGTACATAAAGAACATGCTTAGATCAATTTTCTACGTTGAGTTATTGAGTTCCAAAAATCAAGGCAAAAACATTAAGGTTCTAAAAAATCAAGTCCTTATATGTTCAAGTTTCCTACTTATGAAATGTCAAGGTTTTGTTCCATTTCGTTGCATGCTTGTGTTTTAGAAATGAATATCAAGGTTCTAACAAGATTTTAAGTTGTCAAACTCAAAAATAACAACACACAACCACATCTCATATCATTCAAAAACATAACAGCCCTATTTTTCAACTACAATGCCTTTTCGGTTTATTTTCGGTTCTTAATTTTTGAAGTGTTTAAAGAGATGAGTTGAGGGATATTTTTGGTGATATTAGACATAAGGTTTAGTAGTTCTACTTACTTGTTTATAGGCTCAAAGAATGGTGAATGACTAGTAGGACTTAGCTTTTGGAACTATGGTCTCCAAATACCCCTTTTCTTGGAACCCTTCTTCTTTTTCTTCTTCTTTCTTCTCTCAAATTTTTATGAACACTTAAGAACACTCACAATCTGGTCTCCCTCTCTCCCTTGGCCAAAAATCATAGAGGGTAGGAGTGGTGTTTGGCTTGGTTTTATAGGAAAAGGTGAGAGGGAACAAAATAATATCTTTTAAGTCTTTTTTCCTCATTTCACTTGGGTGGATGTGACTTGGTGCAACTTTTGAGAAATGTTTTTCAGATTTTGGCATGTGGGAAGTCAGCTAGGTTCAGTTTGGGAGACAAAAACGTGACCTCACATCAATCTTGGGGTTTTATCTTGGTTTGCGTGCTATTTTGTGCAAGAAAATGCTTTAAAAGTTAATTTGATGTATCTTTTTTTGTGTCTTTTCCTACTAAAACTTATTATTTTTGTAAGTTTATAATAATTTTAGCATTCTTATGAATTATTATAATTTTTATAGCAATTGATTAAATAGTTGTAGGCTTTTAATTCAAATTAAGCTAGTTTGACAAAATATGCTTTTTGACTTATTTTAGTGTGTATGAACTTCAATAATAATTTTCTTGCTTTTGTTACCCTATAATATCATATTATTATGTATATTACTTATTTAACAAGTCTTAGATAATCATAATATTTGATTTAACACTTTTCTCATCTTTTTAATCTTAAAAAAGCATAAAGGTACTTTTGACACAACTCTCAAGGTGGCCGACCACTAAGGGGTGTTTTTTTATTTTTGATGTTATCTTGTCTTCTATTATTTAATTGTACTTGAATCATTGAATTAGGATGCCCATGTGTCAAATTTTAGATTTTTAAGATTTTTTGTTATGCTATGGACAAAATGGTCATTTTATCTTAATTATGAGAATTTTTAATTTTTAATTTATTATTTCATGAGAATTACTTAATTTAGAATATTGGGAGTCTTATCTGAGTATTAGGGTTTTGCCTCTTGAGTATTAGGTCTTTTTTTAGGGTTTTCAAAAAATAATTAGGGTTTCAGGTTGAGTTAGGATTTTTGATCTTTCAGCAACTTAAGTTTTTATCAGCTAACCATTGCTAATACTACGGTTTGGGCTGAGTTTTTACACAGGTCATTATCAACCAGGTTGATACAACTAGGGTCTGAATCGGGTCGTTACAGTGACCAATTAAGACCCTTTTTCTATAATTTTTTTGTATAATGCTAAACCGTTTTCACTTGTATGAATTAATTCAGCTAGCTGTCTTAAGATTTAGCCTTAGTGTTAAACATAAATGTTTTAGAGAACATTTTTCTCTAAATAATGACCAAAAACTATAATCTAACTTCAAATCTAAGTACACTAAAGCACTGCTGTCTTTTTTAAATTGATACTTGAAAGTGGCCATTGAGTTGATAAGTGTGTGATTAAGCATGCTCTTGTAGTGAGATTCAAATTACATGTTTTAATTGATTTCAATTGGATGAAAATGATTTAGCATGATTATATGATGACTAGAAACCATGCCATGAAATTAGAATCATGTTTTGAGAATTGTATCCTATACTTTAAATGGTTGTACTTAATGCTTTAAAGACTTGTACCTTGTGCTATGCCATACCATGCTATAAGTAGTTGTAATTTGAGATGCATGTTGTACCACTAGGGCCATTATCATTATTACATTCATGACATGCTGGAGTTCATCTTATTCATACCATTATAGGTTTGGGTACATTGGAGTTGTCGTCTCCTTAGTTCTAAGTCTAGGGCATCCTTGGTTACCATCATTATAAAATATTTTGGGATATATTCCCTATGTACACCCTTGACACGTCCCCAGTGTATGAAAATTGTTATGATGGAAATTTATTGGGCACCATGGTCCATCACTAGTAGTCTGTCTTTCGTAACTTAGACTTTGGGTTAACACCGGCAAAGGCGTTATGGGTCTTAAGGTGGGATTATCTGGTTATGCGCATTTATTCTTACATTTGCTGGTCCAGTGAATGTGACCCGCCCCCACGTTGTTGCCATTGAGTAAATTGTGGCATGAAGCACGGCAACACATTTACTATTTGCAACGAGGCACGATGATGGCTTGGGCGATCAATTACCCATTAAGTCTACTCTTGTAATTCCCGGTGTGAAATTCATGTTATAATTGTTAGTGTATGTCAGGTTAGGTATTTACACTACATTGCATTTTCATTCTTGCATAGTTATCATTTTTTTGCATTTACCTGCTCATCATGCCATACATTTTAAATTTGCCAGTCTTCTTAACTTTTATGTGTTTTAAGTGTTGAATGAAACGCATTGCGGTGAATTTGTGTCGTGAGATTTGGTTAGAAGGTTTGGAGTGTTTTACTTCTGAGTTTCGGCTGATGGTGTTTACGCTGCATGTGAAGGGCAAGATCTAAAGGAAGGAAAATTCCATGAAGAGCCCAAATATTGGAAAGAAGGGTACGAGAATCCACAAGAGTTCGACATAGCCCCTGGGGAGCAATAGACTACTTTCTATTTTCTTTTGTCCTTAAGTTGTTAATCTAAGATACTTTGTTTCATTCTAATAGATGACTATAACACCTATACTTATTCTGATGTTTTGATTGGCATTAAGTCCTATTATGTAAATTATGTACTTTATTTATTTATGAATGAATGGCTAGAATATCCCTTATTTATACTTATATATGTCCCAACATGCCCAGAAGCTGGGGAGTCACAGTTTGGTATTAGAGCCTAGGTGTAGTGAACCTTCAGGCCTTGGGTTATGGGAGATTACGAGTTTTATAGCGTAGAAGCTCCGTAGAGTGTCTATATTATTAATTTATCACTTATAACTCTAACAACTTAAAATTCTTACCTTAAGTTTCTCTCCCTAATCTTCTCTTCTCTTAGGATGGCATCCGATTCGGAACCCAAGGAAGAACCATAGGAAGCATCAGAATCTGAAGAATTGGATCTAGAAGAAATACCTATTGGAGAATAACACTTGATTGATGCCATTCCATTGGCCTGGAATTTCCCGACTATTGGCAAGTCAATGAAGAGGAAGAGGATGAGGATGCAGACGAGGACAAGGATGACGAAGAAGAAAAAGGGGCAATTGCTTTCTTTTACGACCTTTTTAAAGCACCCCACCAGAGTCTGACGAGGATGAAGCTATTAACGCCGCTATGTACTTTGGCCACCAGAACAACCCCAAAGCTACCACGTGGGTGAGTGGGTATACGCTAGAGTCAGCCGAGAGAAGATGTGTACCTAGAGGAAATTGGAGGCCTTTCCCTATTTCATGGCATCAATACGAGTGATTGAGAAATGTAGCAGGAGGTTTTATCGCCTAAACTTTCCTCCTAGATTCAAGGCTCGACTAGGAGATATGATAAGCGCAAAATGGCTCCAGCCATATAGGCCAAAGGACGAAAGGGGAATCATTGATCTGTGCAAATCAGCCATCAACTTCGATGACCTAAAGACATATCTAAAAATTTTAGTGGCAATAACCAACATGATGCATATTAAGACCGGCCGGCACTTGGCATATCGAGGTGTAGTGGCGCTGTTATGGGTTCTATGAAGCAACCTGGGAAGGTGAGGCAGTTGTCTGCCACATCTGTTTTAGCTAGGATTTAGTATGCTAGATGTTGTATTTTTCCTTGCTTGGATGTTGTACGTATGTTTTGTGAACTTTTGAAACCCTGTATCGGTTATGTACTTGAATCTAGTTGTTATGGAATGCAAGTGTTTGTTGTCAAAATCTCCAAGCTGTCTTATAATCGCAAATTTAACTCCATAAGATTCCAGGATATGAAATAATCAAGAACTGAAACAACCCTCAAAACCATAATGTTATCCTTTTCTTTATCCTAGGATGGTCGGTAGACGACCAAACAACCGACAAGCTAACAGGCCTATAGACGACAACGCACCAGGGCTAGGTCAAGTTTTGTGAGAGCTTCTCACTAGCATTAATCGCCCACATGTATGTGATTGGGCATGGTTTTTATTAGAGTTGGGTAGGCAGCGAGCCCCAACATTTAGGGGAAGTACAGAACCGAATATTGTTGAGAAATGGCTAAGGGCCATTAAGAAGTTATTCAACTCGATGAGATTTCAAGCTGAGGCAAACCAGGTAACTTTAGCAGCACATCTGTGTTAGGGTTGTATACAGAAAACCATTGTTTATATTTTGATTTTAGTATTTAATTTTTTTTAATAAAATTAATTTTTTATTTTATGAGAATCTTTATGTGTAATCTTTGCAATATCATTTCTTTAATGTTATGCATGGATGTCATTTATTCTGTATAATATTTAATAAGTATGTAGAGTACGACTTGCATACAGAAGACCAGATTTTAGGTTCTTATAGAATATAAGTATTTGTTCACAGTTTAGAAAAAAATAGACATACAATCGGTACGACTGTAGCACAGAGTTTTAGTAGGTTTGTCTTGATTACGGGGAACAGATGATAGTGTCGTCTATTATTTTGACTCTTTGTGCTATACACTTTGTGTGTATTGAACGAGACACATTGGGGTAATTAATTTTATACTGACTATATAAATTAATCAACACCCTAAGGTTATTATAAGAGTGTTTATGCTCTTAATCCTAAAATAATTATTGATTTGCATATATTTAATATTTGTTATTTTAATTCATTAGAGGGTGTGATCTTATATGGGTCTATATTCTCGATGAGTTAGATAGTGGTATTTATTATATGGTAAATATTAATTATTGACGGAATTCACGTCTCGAATAATCAGGGTTGACGAAACCCCCTTAAGGAAGCTTATAAGTTTGACCGGGGTAAACCCTGTAGGTGAATTTTATTATCCGACGGTCAGAAAAGTTAAGCAGAAGGGCTTAAGAAATTTCAAGATGCCGATTAAATGAAATTATTAGTAATTAAATTTAATTGACAAGTATCGAGAATCTTAACGTGGAGAAATGAGTTAAGTATTTAATAACAGGAGCTCAATGCAAGATGGTCTTGAAATTATGGCTTAGAATGCAATTACAGTTCTTTAGTAGTGTGAACTGTAATTTAGTATTTTATAAAAATGGCAAAAATCGCTGCAAGGTTTTTATATTAGAGATACCGCTGAGGGTTTGCTTAATTGTGAAAACTACTGGATACATATCTGGGTTATACTATAAGTCTTTGTCATAATTACTTCACAGTTCCCTGCTGTTGCCCTATAAATATGCGGGTTGGTAGAACCAAATTCATAACTCATCTTCAAGACTAAGGTTGATCAGGTTATGCGAGTACGAGTTCTCGAAGGATTGTAGCCCACACTACGTTCGGGAATCGCATAAGAAAATACAGTAAAAGGTCTGATGCAAACTTTAACTCGGAATCAAATTCGTAGTTGGAGAATCGACCGAAAAGGTATTTTTCTAAATTAAATGTGGTGGCACGGGTTTTTTTATTTTGATCGTTCAACATCAAAAAGTTTTATCTGGAGCCTATTTCGGCGAATGCCCGTCTAGTTACTTTTTATCAAAAAATTATTTACAAAAATAATGATCTTTGCAGTTTTTCCTCAAACAATTGATATTAGAGCCTTTTTTCTGTTCATGGTTTACCGAGAGGCTAGGTAGATTTAGAACTGTGCGTACTTTGTTTTGTAGGCATTGTAATTCTGATTTTATATCATCTTGTTATTCATATTTGATTGAATGATTTAGAAGATGATTATAATTAATTTTTTAATCACAATGGCTGATCGTAATAGTTTAAGTTTTTTTAGATTGAATGTGAGCCTACAGGACATAGGTTCTAGATGTAATAGCTATTATTTATTTTAAAATATTATTTTAGAATATTTAAAAATAGGTTGAATGTCCAAGAACACGAAGAACAGGTGGCGGCACCGATAGTGATTTCGGGAGTTATGGTTCACGGATCGCATTGGTTTTTCTGTGAAATTTTTAACAATTTTTCAAGAAATTTTTTCTATATTTTTAGCCTTAAAAACAGTATTAAAACAGGTTTTTTTAAAAAAACAAAAAATGGTACAAAAATAGCCCACCCGGCGGCACCACAAGCGGCGATTCGGGGCCATTTTTCGATGGTTTTTGGGATATTTTTGAGACTGGTACTAAGCAGGTTTTTAAGCATAAAATAATAGTAAAATACTACTGGAAAACATTCCAAAAATATGGAAAAATAACAGAAAATAGGCGGCAAAAAGTAGCACAGTCGACAGCGCTTGGGCAGTGGCGGCAGCAGCATCTTTTTGGGGTTATTTTTGGAGCTTTTTCAGGACTATTTTAGAGGCGTTCTTCGAAGTGACAAGTTGCTAGGTATCGGTGCTCTTTTCTAAAAAACACGGGAGCAAAAAAAAACCACAAAAAAAGCCTAAACGGAAGGCGGACAGCAGGCGGCGACGCTAGGGGCGGCGGTAGCTTGTTTCGAGACTTTTCGATGGCTTTTTTTTGGGCTATTTTCGGTCTAAATTTTTTACAAAAAATAGTGCTTTTTGAGAGCTATCTTTTAGAAAAAAATGGCATTGAAAATGAAGCTTGGAAGGCTCAGGAGTGGCAGCATTAGGCGGTGCCAGTGGCCGGCGATGGTGGTGGCTGGTTCGGGCTGTCTTGGCTCGACTTTTTTGATATATTTTGATCCAAATATGATATGTTTATATATCACTATAAATCAGAGAGTCCTGATGCAATCGGGATGCATGAAATTGAATCGAAAAAGCATTATTACAGCTTATCTACCTAATAGAAGGCTGAAACTCATCAGAGTTTCTATTACAGCTTAACTGCTGAGGATTGTAAGTTTGTGTTAACTGAGATATGTCAACCAGTTCTTGACGTGAGGACGACCGAACAGAAAATCCAGGTTCATCAGAAGTGACAAAAAGCTGATCAAATGGCTCGCTGTTATATTTTGGCTTTCATGTCAAAATATTTTACAACATCAGCATTAGTCTATGCCCAGTGTCTATGACATGATTATGAATCTCAAAGAAAATATTTGGGGATCAAAATCGTGCTGCTAGATAGGTGTCCATGAAATCTCTAATGAATATAAACATGGCTTAAGGCAATCTCAATTAGGGATCATGTTTTGAAGATGATCAGTCTTCTGAGTGAACTATAAATTCTAAGAGTTGAAATTAACGGGGATACCCAGATCAATATCATACTCCAGTCACTGCCTAATAGTTTTAAGAAGTTCAACCTGAACTATACCATGAACAAGGTCAGCTTTTCATTAGCAAAACTTCTTAAAGAACTTCAAGTAGCATAGGGTGTTTTTAAGAAGCCAGGTTCTGTGTATATGACTGAAAAATGTTCTTCCTCTAAATCGAAAGGCAAGAAGAAGAAAAAGGTTTCGACATAAGGAGACATAGGTTCAAAAGCAGTTAAGGGACCAAAAACGTAATGACCATGCTCGGACCCTAGTATTAGTGACAGATAGACCACAAGGTTATAGAGCACAGACGAGATTCAAAATCCTAACTTGAATCGGAAACCCTAAGTTTGGCATAGAAATCCCAAAAATTTCCAAAACACAGGCAACAAAACCTTATAACCCGGAGAGTCTCCCTATCACGTCCCAAACATCCAGGTCATGCGAAAGCCCACCAAAACACCCATTTATGAAAATAAGATTTTCATAAGAAATAAAGATGTACAACATTTGGATAAAAGTCCCCACAATTCACCTCTCATTAACTGTAAAACATGCATTCTCATACATGAATAAACATATCACCAAGAGGTATACAAAACCAGCCTCAACAGACGTCACATGTGTAAGTACATGTACAAAATGAAAAAACTACAGCAAGTCTTCCATCAACTCTGCAACTAGGTCATCTCATCATGCTCACCTGAAAAGGTTTTACAGCAAAATCACACACCGTGAGCCGAAGACCAATAGAAAGTAGACAGTAAAACTGTAAAGCAGGCTATGCAATTGTACACACACGGGCTCATCCACCGGAGTCAAAAAGGTTTTTCTTCCAAAATCACAAGTTTTTCGTCAGACTATCACGAGTCTCAAAAAGGTTTTATCTCATAAAACCCCACATTTCTCCATCTTCAAACTATTCATATCATCCTAACAGATATCATGCCACAGTTAAGGAAAAATTGTAAGTAAAATAGTAAGCTCCACTCAAGCCACTTAGCCGAGGAGAAAGATGTAAATGTAGTCCTATGTACCGACTCTACCACATCGACAAAGGTAACAACTATAGACTCTCGTCCATTACCCTCGACCCGTAGGCTTAGTAATGATAAGTTCTATACGCAGTTACAACAACAACTCCATTAACGGAGGCAACCGACTTAGTTTACGCGGTCACACCCGAGGGCACTAAGCACCCACACAACCACTTAGTTTACGGGACCACAGCCCGAGGGCACTAAGAAACCACACAACCTCGTTTACGGGGATTAACCCGAAGGCACGTAGGGACCTACTTTGCGCACGTTTTTGGACTTACACCGAGGAGCAATGGAAGCCCAACTCAACACACCCACTGTCACGGTACATCTACGGAGAACATTTTAAAACAAACCCGTAAAAAAAAATACACAACACATGTATACAAAAGGGATTCAATCCATGAACCATGGAAATCAAATAAAACATGTCAAAACATGATTTCCACCCAAACATTTTTGAAGTTGAGACTCAACCCCGAGGGCTAGCTCTAAACCTTCAACAAACACATTTTTCCAAAACTCCATTTTCAAACCATCTTTTAAAAAACCTTCAGTAACCCTTTTTGAAACCATACAATCTCATAAAAACCTCGGATAGACATCGCACGAGGAAAGCTTGAACCAAAACGCATCATTTTTCAAAATAGCCCAGGTTCAGTCGATTGGACCCACCCTCCAGTAGACTGAAAAACACACTGAAAAAGAGAACCAAAACAGAAACCATTTCAGTCGACTGACCTCCCAGGTCCAGTCGACTGAACCTCCAACATATGATCCGGTCGACTGAACTAGCCCAGGTCATGTTTTTGAGCTATGATTTTGGTTTTCAAATATCAGATGAAGCCTAAAAAATACCCGTTTTGATACCCAAGAGCATACCCGAGCTCAAGGCTATCATAAAACCATGAAAGAAACATCCTTCTTTTGATTTCATCCAACTGAACGTCGAAAGAAGGTTTTAACCCAAAATCAGATTGGAAACATAAATCATTTATTGCATCCGTCATTAAACGGTAGAAACATGCAAGATTACATATAGCACCCTCTAACAGTTATACAGTCTAGGATCCTACCTCAGTGAGTTCAAAACTCGACGTCTCGATCCACGTGCAAAATCGAGCTTCACCGGAATAAAATTCGAACTGGATGGATGCGTAAGCCACGATGCCGATACTAAGGATCAACAGTTGGTTTATCAAAAATCAAGCCCCGGGCCCCTGAGAAGTTAGAGAGAGGCAGAGAGAAAACTGGAGAAAACTTAGAAGTTAAGTTTTCAAAATATTTTTTACAAAATATCTAAGTCCCGATATTTATAGGCCTCCAAAATATCTTTTTTTTTTGAATTTTTGAAATTCACATGGCAATTCCCTACAACCTTGGGAACCAACCCCGCATGCTCAGATAAACTTAAACATGCACCAAAACGAGTAAATCACACATCTTCGAAATATATATATGCAAAACACATCATATATACATGAGTCTCAAAAGGAGACGGGTCCGGGTCTCACAACTCTCCCCCCCTTAAGGAATTTTGCCTCCGAAATTTGCTATAGGGTCACAAAGGAAAAGCTCCAGGTATCTAGCATGCATCTCAGACTCCATCTCTCATGTAGCTTCTTCAAACCCGTGATGAAGCAATAAGACCTTGACATAAGAAATGGTTCTACCCTGCAACACTTGCTCATTCGGGTCAAGAATCTTCACCGGACGCTCCTCATAAGTGGCATCCTCCTCCACCCGCAGCTCAGCCCAATCTAACACATGTGAAGGATTAGGCTCGTACCTCCGAAGCATAGAAACGTGAAACACGTTATGCACAGATGCTAACTGAGGTGGCAAGGTCAAACGATAAGCAACCTCCCTAATCCTGTCAAGGATCTCAAGTGGTCCAATGAAGCGCGGTGATAGCTTCCTGCTACGACCAAACCTCATCAAATCTCTACGTGGTGAGACCTTCAGAAACACATGATCCCCCACTGCAAAATCCAAAGGTCGCCTCCTCTGGTCTGCATGACTCTTCTAGTGACTCTGCGTGTCAGTAGACGCTGGCGAATCGCCGTAACCTTCTCCGTCGTCTCCCGTACCATATCGGGTCCCAAGACTGTGGTCTCTCACACATCTGTCCAACACACGGGTGATCTACACAGTCTACCATACAAAGCCTCATACGATGCCATCCCGATACTGGACTGATAGTTGTTGTTGTATGCAAACTCTTCTAAAGGTAGGTGATTCTCCCACGAACCTTTGAAGTCAAGGACACAAGATCTCAGCATATCCTCTAGAATCTATATAGTCCTCTCTGACTGGCCATTCGTATGGGGGGTGAAAAGAAGTACTGAACATCAAGTTTGTCCCCAAGGCCTTCTGCAGACTCTACCAAAACCACGATGTGAAGAGCGGGTCTCGGTCTGAAACAATAGATACTGGCACTCCATGCTATCTGACTACCTCCCTGACGTACAAGCTACCCAATCGTTCCACCGAATCCCTCACTCAGATGGGGAAAAAGTGTGCAGACTTCGTCAACCTATCAACCACAACCCACACGGTGTCGTGACCCCTAGGAGACCGAGGAAGTCCTGACATAAAGTCTATCGTGACATGCTCCCACTTCAACTCCAATATACGCAATGACTGTTGCAACCCTGCCAGTCTCCGATGTTTCGCCTTTACCTGCTGACAGGTGAGGCATCAAGAAACAAACTGGATCACGTCTCTCTTCATCCCTATCCAATAGAACTGATGATGTAAGTTATGATACATCTTCGTGCCTCCTGGATACACGGCAAGACGAGAGTGATGACACTCACGTAATTGATCAGCTCGGCATGACTCTGGCACAAACAACCTGCCTGCCAACCTCAAACTCTGATTAGAACCCACAATCCATCCTGCTGTATCCTCGCCACTAGCAACGCGGTTTCATATTATCTGAGCCTCTAGGTCCGCCTACTGGACCTCTAGCACACGTGCTATCAACACTGGTCGAGTAACTACAGAAAATAAGGTGGCACCCATCGCAATCTCCCTGAGGCACAAATCAAACTCCCCAACATCTGCAACCATATCCCACTCACGTATAGCCAAAAAAGCTAACGACCCGTGAGATCTCCTACTGAGTGCGTCTACCACAACATTGGCCTTCCCTAGATGATACTGCAAGTCAAAGTCATAATCCTCCAACAATTCCATCCACCGCCACTGGCACAAGTTCAGGTCCTTTTGCGAAAATAAGTATTTTAAGCTCTTGTGATCGGAGAAAATCTCAAAATGCTCACCATACAGATAGTGACGCCACGTCTTCAAAGCGAAGACCACGACTGCCAACTCCAAATCATGCATAGGATAGTTCCACTCGTGCGTCTTCAACTGCCGAGAACCATAAGCTACAACCTTATCTCCCTACATCAGGACGCATCCAAGATCGTCATGTGAAGCATCACAGTATACAGTATACCCCAAGCCTCGCTCTAGAATGATCAACACTGGCGGACTAGTCAACCTCATCTTTAGCTCCTAGAAAACTGACTCACAGGACTCACTCCAAACAAACATAACTCCCTTTCGCGTCAGACGCGTCATCGGTGCAGCGAGTCTAGCAAAGTCCTTCACGAACTGTCGATAATAGCCAGCTAGACCTAGAAAACTACGTCTCTCAAAGACACTCTTTGGTCACTCCCAATCGGTCACAGCATCTGTCTTTGATGAATCCACTAATACCCCGTCTGTCGACACTACTTGTCCTAAAAATCTCACCTCAGTCATCTAGAACTCGCACTTCTCGAACTTCGCATACAGACGATGCTCTCTCAAAGTCTGTAGCACGATTCGCAGGTGATCCTCGTGTGCCTCCCTGGTAGGTGAGTAGACGAGAATATCATCCACAAACACTACCACAAAACTGCATAACCAAAAATTGGTGCCTTCGTCAGACCGAACGGCATAACTAAAAACTCGTAGTGACCATAGCGAGTCCGAAAAGCAGTCTTCGCTATGTCCTCGTCCTTGATCCTCAACTGGTGGTATCCTGACCTCAAGTTAATCTTCGAGAAGCAGCTCGAACCCCTCAGTTGATCAAACAAGTCATCTATCCTCGACATCGGATATTTGTTCTTTACTGTCATTTGGTTCAGTTTCCTGTAATCGATACACAGACGCAAAGATCCATCCTTTTTCTTTGCAAAAAGAGCAGGAGCTCCCCACGGCGAAGTGCTCAGACGTCTGAACCCTCTATCTAGCAACTCCTGTAACTGCACCTTGAGTTCACGCAACTTAGCGGGTGCAAAGCGATAGGACGGTATAGATATGGGAACAGCTCCAGAAACTAGATCAATAGAGAACTCTACCTCCCGGCTCGGTGGTAACTCAAAAAGATCAACAGGAAGACATCAAGATAGTCGCACACCACCAGAGGTAACTCTCTTCGAACCCTAACTACCTCATCCAACATAAGGGCTGCAAAAAGGGAACCCATGTTGCCCTGGTTCCATACAACACCTGGCATAGACCTCAAACCCTCCTCCCAGTCTCCCATAAAACAAAAGCAATCTCCCACTGGGGTACAAATCGTTACACTCCGTCGATCGCAATCGATGAAGGCACGATAGGTGGTCAGCCAGTCCATCCCTAGGATGATATCAAACGCGGTCATGTCTAGGATAACAAGGTCGAACTCTATACAACGACCGGTGACCTCTAACACGTAGGATCTATAGATAAGACTCAACGTCACATTCCCACTCACTGGGGTCTCCACGCACAAAGTACTACCCAACTAATCCATTTCCAACCCCAAAGCAGATGCAAAAGAAGATGATATAAATGAATGTGATGCTCTAGTGTCGATGAGAACACTGGCCCATGATCTATAGACTAGAAAGGTACCTCTGATCTTAGAGGTGGTAGCTGCAGCATCGGGTACGACCGGTGCTCTAAATGAACTAGGATTTGCGAGAACATAAGCTCTGGCTGGCCCACTACGGCTCTGAACTGCTGACTGCACAAGCTCCTCCCTCTACAAAATAGGACGTCTGAGCTCTAGGCAGTGAATACATCTATCAGCCCTGGCCTGATGGAACAGCTAGTGCGCCTGCTGTACTCCGCACACTCCCTCCTCTGGGGCAGTCCCTACGGATGTGCCTAGACTAGCCGCACTCAAAACATATTGGTGGTCCTCTCTCTAGCGCATGCGACTGCGACTGTGCCTGAACAGGCGCTGCACTCCTGCACCCAGCCGCACAATGTACTGGCCGTTGGCATTGCTGACAAAGAAGCCCTCTCTGATCTGACCTTCCCGCTGAAGCTACGGGAGGTGTGGATGCAAAAGACTGTGGCGGATACGGCCCCACTGGATGCGAACTCAGACCAGATGTCCGTCGACGCTTGTCCCTGCGTCCCTGGAACTGTGTACGTCCCCCATCTGACTGACCCTTGTTTTCCCTGTCTCTGCGCGTCTCATTCAAAGTGTCCTCCACTTTCATAGCAGTCTCCACCAGCTCTTTAAAGACCTACATCCTGAACGCTACTACTCTGTCATGAATAGCGGGCCTCAAACCCCTCTTGAATTGTTTCGCACGAAACTCATCAGTAGGTATGAACTCCTGTGCAATTTTAGATAGGGTAGTAAACTCAGCCTCATACTCAAGCACTGTCATCGCCCCCTGAGTCAGAAATAGGAAGTCCTCTCTATAGCGATCCCTCAGAGTCGCTGGAAAGTATTTCTCCAGAAATACCTTCGTGAATGCATCCCAGGTGCCTGCCACTATGGTCTTGGCAAACTTCCACCACATATGAGCACTCCCCTTTAGCTGGAAGGCAGCACATATAACCCTCAGATCATCTTTCTCAATCTGAAGCGAATCCAAAATCCTAGTAACCAGCTCCAACCACCCGGTGGCAACCGTGGGATTAGGATCCCCAGAAAAGGTAGGAGGGTCCAAACGGTAAAACTCACGCATCGCAACCGTCGCCCTCGGCTCGGGTACACTCTCCCTTCCCTTAGTGGCCTCAGCTAGTTGTCGGATGGAGCCAACCATCTCACGCAATAGATCTCCCTCAACAGCAGGTCCTTGGGGTGCATTAGCATCCCTAATATCTGGGACTGGAACGTCCCTTCGGCCAAAACCACGGCCATAGCCTCGACCTCGACATCGTCCTCCCCACGAGGACATAACTTTATATGAAAGCAACATAACAGGATAAGAATCCATACAACATGTTATTGCTAATGTAAAAGACAGATAAGCATGCTAACACACATAGCCACGTAATATCATGTCATCACATCTCACATACCGAGGAGAACCAACAAGAAAGACTCGTCCATCTGGATAACCTACTTAGATTCCTTACTAGAAATCACGTCTGCGAAACGCGTCTCTAACATGGCTCCCAAGTTTATTAACCCAAACGCCCTGAGGCAAGACTAATCGATCCTAAGGTCCAACTTTCATACCTACGTATACACAATCATCATGCTGAACAAGCTGTCATGCTTATGTAAAAAAACTCTTGAACACACGCAATCAAGCACACATACATCCTCACAAGGTGATGTACCCTCTTTCCCATGGCTCATAGGTATTCGAACCCAGAGCTCTGATACCAAGTTATCACGCCCCAAACATCCGGGTCACGCGAAAGCCCACCAAAACACCTATATATGAAAATAAGGTTTTCATAAGAAATAAAGATGTACAACATTTGGATAAAAGTTCCCACAGTTCAACTCTCATTAACTGTAAAACATGCATTCTCATATATGAATAAACATATTGCCAAGAGGTGTACAAAACTAGCCTCAACAGACGTCACATGTGTAAGTACATGTATAAAATGGAAAAACTACAGCAAGTCTTCCATCACCTCTACAACTAGGTCATCTCATCATGCTCACCTAAAAAGGTTTTACTAAAAAATCCCACACTGTGAGCCGAAACCCAATAGAAAGTAGACAGTAAAACTATAAAACAGGCTATGCAATTGTACAAACCACGGGAGCCAAAAAAGTTTTCCTTCCAAAACCATAAGTTTTTCGTCAGACTATCATGAGTCTCAAAAAGGTTTTATCTCATAAAATCCCACATTTCTCCATCCTTCAAACTATGCATGTCATCCTAACAGATATCTTGCCACAGTTAAGAAAAAGTAGTAAGTAAAATAGTAAGCTCCACTCAGGCCACTCAGCCGAGGAGATAGATGTAAATGTAGTCCTATGTACCGAATCTGCCACACTGACAAAGGTAACAACTATAGATTCTCGTCCATTACCCTCGACCCGTAGGCTTAGTAATGACAAGTTTTATACGGAGTTACAACAACAACGCCATTAACGGAGGCAATTGACTTAGTTTAGGGGGTCACACCCGAGGGCACTAAGCACCCACACAACCACTTAGTCTGCGGAACCACAGCTCGAGGGCACTAAGCACCCACACAACCTCGTTTACGGGGATTAACCCGAAGGCACGTAGAGACCTATTCTGCGCACGTTTTTAGACTTACATCGAGAAGCAATAAAAGCCCAACTCAACACACCCACTGTCACGGTACATCTACGAAGAACATTTTAAAACCAACCCGGAAAATAGATACACAACACATGTATACAAAAGGGATCCAATCCATGAACCAAGGAGATCAAACAAAACATGTCAAAACATGATTTCCAAACCTTCAACAAAAACATTTTCCCAAAACTCCATTTTCAAACCATCTTTATGAAAACCTCCGGTAACCCTTTTTGAAACCATAGAATCTCATAAAAACCTCGGATAGACATCGCATGAGGAAAGCTTGAACCAAAACACATCATTTACCAAAATAACCCAGGTTCAGTCGACTGGACCCACCCTCCAGTCGACTGAAAAACACACTGGAAAAGAGAACCAAAACAGAAACCATTTCAGTCAACTGACCTCCCAAGTCCAGTCGTCTGAACTCATAGGTTCAGTTGACTAAACCAGCCCAGATCATGTTTTTGAGCTACAAATTTGGTTTTCAAATCTTAGAACAAGCCTCAAAAGCACCTGTTTTGATACCTAAGAGCATACCCATGCTCAAGGCTATCATAAAACTACGAAAGAAACATCCTTCTTTCGATTTCATCCAACCGAACGTTGAAAAACAGTTTTAACCCAAAATCAGATTTGAAACATAAATCATTTTTTTCACGCGTAATTAAATAGTAGAAACACGCAAGATTACATGTAGCACCCTCTAACAGTTATATAGTCTAGGATCCTACCTCGGTGAGTTCAAAACTTGACGTCTCGATCCACGTGCAAAATCGAGCTTCAAAACTTGCCGATACTAAGGATCAGGAGTTGGTTTATCAAAAATCAAGCCCCGAGCCCCCGAGAAGTTAGAGAGAAGGCAGAGAGAAAATTGGAGGAAACTTAGAAGTTAAGTTTTTAAAATATCTTTTAGAAAATATCTAAGTCCCGATATTTATAGGCCTCCAAAATATTTTTTTTTTTTAAATTTTTGAAATTCGCACGGCAACTCCCTACAACCTTAGGAACCAACCCCGCATGCTGAAATAAACTTAAATATGCACCAAAACGAGTATATCACACATCTTGAAAATATATATGCAAAACACATCATATATACATGAGTCTCAAAAAGAGACGGGTCTGGGTCTCACACTCCCAGCATTCTAAATTAAGTAAATATCATGAAATAATGAGCTAAAAATCAAAAATCTTTATAATAGGGTAAAATGACCATTTTGCCCATAGTACAACAAAAAGTCTTAAAAATTTAAATTTTGACACATGGATACTTTAAATCAAGGATTTAAGTACAATTAAGTAGCGAAAGACAAAATAACATCAAAAATGATAAAATTACCCCTTTGTGGCCAATCACATTGGAAAGAGTGCCAAAAGTGACTTCTTTTCTTTCTTTTTAGGTTAAAATGATGAGAAAATTATTAAATTAAGTATTATGATGATCCAATACTTGTTGAACAAGTAATATACATAATAATATAGTGTTATAGGTCAAAAAAAGTAAATAAATTATTATTAAAGTTCATACATAACAAAATAAGTCAAAAAATTATATATTGCCAAAATAGCTTAATTTGACTTAAAAGACTGCATCTATGTAATCAATTGCTATGGAAACTATGATAATACATAAAAATACTATATTTCTCATAAACATACTAAAATAATAGGTCTTAGTCAAAAAAAGACAGCAAAAAGATACATCAAATTAACTTTTAATGCATTTTCTTGCACAAAATGGCACGCAAACCAATGTAAAATCTCTTGATTGATGTGGGGTTAGGTTTTTATCCCCCAAACAGTCCCCCTAGCTGTATTTTTGTTCCCCAAATATGATGTATAAGCCTCAAAACTTGCACCATGTCAACTCATATCAATTCAACCCATGTGATGTGTAAGAAAAAAAGGAAACAAAAAGTACTTTAATTAATCTTGTGTTCCATCCTTGTTCCCTAACCCTTCTCCTATATAAACCAAGCCAAACACCACTCCCTCCCCTTCATATTTTTCATACACATAGAGAGAGAAAGATTGGGTTGAGTGTTCTTGAGGTATTCTACAAGTTTGAGAGATGAGAGAAGGAGGAGAAGAAAAAGGAACCAAGGAGAGGTGTTTTATTTTAAAGCTAAGTCCTTCCATACCACCATCCCTTGAACCCTCAAACAAGTAAGTAAAACCTCTAAACCTTGTGTTTAATATCCCTCAAAATATTCCCCAATACATCCCTTTAATCACTCTAAGAATCGAGAACCGAAATTAAACTGAAAAGTCGTCGTAGTTAGAAATTAGGCGCCGTTACGTTTATGGGTGATATGAGATGTTGTTGTATGTTGTTTTCATTGAGTTTGATGACTTATAAGTGTGCTGGAGCCTTGATATTAATGTCTAAAACACAATCATGCAAAGAAATGGAACAAAAACTTTACATGACATAAATAGAAGACTTGGACCCTAAGAGACTTGATTTTTGAGAACATAGATGTTTCTATCATGAACTTTGGAATGCCATAACTCAATATAGAAAATTGATCTAAGCATGTTCTTTATATCCATATTTATATTTTTGTGTTATCTTGCATCCAAAATTAGTTTCAACTCATTTTCTAAAGTAGAACTCGAGATATTACAATTTTACCAAAATATGTCATTATTTGACCAGTCAACACTACCGACTTGAAAACCCTAATTTAAAATGAGATCAGAACTTATGTCAACACATAAAACTTGTAGATAACATGCATATATATCTTTCCACAAAAATAGGTCACAAAATATTGAGATTTGAGAGGTCAAATTTCCTTTGAAAGTCTCTATTGAGTTTCAGCCCTCAAGGGACACTTCTGTCACATATTTTTATGTTGCCAAAAACACCTATTTTTAATGCCTTATTCCAAAGTGGTCTACATGAACATTGTATCTAACATATTGAAGTACTTTCAGACCAAAAATCAGACATTAAAGCCTCGGGATGATACCCCAAAACTCTTTCAAACACTATGTCCAAAATTAGCTCTGCTGAGTTTTGGCAGCTGACATAACCTATTTTCCAAAATGGTCAAAACGTATACCTTGTTCCAAATGACTACCCTTAGCTCTAACCATAAACCTTGTAGGGGACTTTTTGAACTAGAATATACTAAAAAATGGGTTCATTTGAACTTGATATGATACCCCAAAATCGAGACCAACGAAGCATGTTTTTGGTAAAATCTTAAGAAAACTGTTGAACCGTTTTTGCTTAGGATGTTTTGTTCACCCTTTTGCCTTAGGTTTTGGCCTTGGTGTTAAACATGAGAGTTGTAAAAAATATATTTATCTAAATGGTGTATAAAAATCATAGCTTGATTCTAAATCTAGATACCCCAAAACCTTGTTGGCTCATTTAATTTAATACTTAATTTTTTGCCTTAAAAGTTGCTAAGTGTGAAATTGAGTACCCTTGCTATGAGACCCATGTCTTTGTATGATAATCGACTTGAATTAGTTGATTAGTGCTTTTAAGAGAATGTATGATGATTTAGAACTCATGCTATTATGTTAAGTCATATATTGAGAATTGTAACTTGTGCTTCACATAATTGTACCATATGCTTTGGAAATTATACCATGAATCTTGTCATGCTAGTTGATGCCATGCTATAGATGGTTGTATTTGATATCCATATTATACATCATTGACATTGTTACTTGCATCCTGGCATGTTAGAGGCCATCTGTGCAAACTGTTGTTGGGTTGGGCAACATTGAGATCGTCGTTCTTGATTCTAAGTCTAGGGCATCCTTAGTTGCCATTTTTCAAAAATGTTTTGGGATGTATTCCCCTTATACACTCTGAGTGTGTTTCCGGTGTTACAGATTTGGTTTATACACCCTGGATGCGTCCCCGATGTTTGAAATAATTTTGGCTTATACACTCTAGGTGCGTCCCCGGTGTTTGAAATGGTTTACGAATATTGTTGGGCACCATGGGTTCATTGCTAGCATTCTGATTTTGATAGCTTGGAATTTTAGGTTGACACTGACGAAGGCATCACGAGTCTTAATGTGGGACAAATCACTTGATATATGAGGGTGGTGACAATAAGTCCCTGAGGCAATGACAATAAGTCCCTAAGGCAATGATAATAAGTCCTGAAGCAATGTTAATGATTCCTTGTAGACAGTGACAATAAGTCCCAAAGTGGTGCGGACCCCACGCCGTAGTCATTGAGAAAAATAACTGTGGCATGAAGCCCAACGACGCATTTACTATTCATAACGAGGCGCGTTGATGGCTTTGGTGATTAAATACCTGTGAAAGTCTACTATGGTGATTCCCTGCATGAAATCCCAATTATAATCTGGGTGCATGTTGGGTTGGACATCTGCATTTCATACACACATGTTTATTGACTTATTTGTTATCCTATCATAAATTTATATGTCTCCTTCATTATAAACTGTACTGGGTGTTATACGGTTTGCTTCGTGGTGAATTTTGTGCCGTGAGATTAGTTAGAAGGTTAGAATGTTTTGCTTCTGAGCCTTGGCTCATGGCATTTGTGCCACAAGTAAGGAGGAGTTCTTGGAGGAAGTCGTTCCAGAGGAAGAAGAAGAGTTTGAAGAACAAGGTGAGTTCTAAGAGCACGTGGATCCTGCTGATGTATTTTGAGGAGTCAAGACCTCTGCTTTTGTTCTTATATTCAGTTCTCTTGTGCTTAGCAAAATTTTTGAAATTTCTTGGTGAAACTGTAATAGTTAAGTACTTTAAACGGTCCAGAACTCCTTTATGATGTATTAACTAACGTATGTAAATATGAATGAATGGCTAGAATATAATTTTAATTATATTTGCATATATCCTGACGTGCCCAGAGGACGGGGCGTCACAATTGGTATCAGAGCCCAGGTTTAGTGAACCTTTAGGCCTTGGGTTATGGGAGACTATGAGTTCTGTAGTGTTGAAGCTCTGTAAAGTGTTTATATTGTTAAATTATCACTTATAACTCTAAAAACATAAAGTTCATACCTTAAGCTTCTCTTCCTTTTTGTCTCTCATCTTAGGATGGTGTCCGACACAGAGCCGACTGGAGAACCATGGGCATCACCTGAACCAGAAGACTCGGACCCTGTGGCATTGGGATTTAGAGGTTTTGAAAATGTTTCAAAAATATGGGGATTCAAAGATGTTCGGAAAATATTTTAACACCTTGAAAATTAAATTTTAAAAACTCCTTTTTACTAAAAATAGAGTCGCCACTTAGTTTTTAAAAAAAGTAAAAAAATTAAAAATGGTTACTGATCTTAAAGCGTTTAACCAAAGAAATAGAATTTGGGGGTTAAGGTACGAATCGAGGAAGGTGCTAGGCACCCCGTTCGCCAAACCATAAGGTTGGCCTCTACTATTTTTCATTGGTTCTTTAATAAAATTTCTCAAATGCATGCAAATAAGAAAAATAGAGGCGAAGAGAGAACATCCAAAATCAAATATGAAAAATACATAGCATACGTATATAGAACGCCAAATAAAGCAAATATCAAAATAAGAAAAAAATCATAAGTCCTATGATATACAATTTTTAACTAAATGATACATAGAATACTCCCACATGTAATTTTATCAAAATAATCTAAGCTAGCATTGTTCAAATGAAAGAGTAAAAATAGGCTAAAGATGTTAAAATTACATAAACATGATTTGCTAACAAAATAAATAACTATTCCAAACACAATTTTAAAGTAACTAAAATATGTATATTATCAAAATTAACATGACATGATGAATTTTTAATAAAAGAAATAAGAAATGCATATACAAGAAAAATCCTACACTAAAAGAAAGCAAGGAAATTAAAAGAGTTTTATGTCAAAAGAAAAGTTAAAGATAAAAAAGAAATGGGAACAAAATGATAGTTTATAAAATGAAATTAAATCAAAGATAAGAAGTTATAAAAGAGAAAGAAAGGAAACTAAAAATTAGGGGACTTAAAATTGGCATTATTTGCAAAACAAACTAATAAACCTAAACTAAGAATCATTAAGCTAAAATAAAAGGTTGGAAGATGCTATCAAACTAATAAGAAGAAAATCTAGCTAATCACTTTATTAAAAGAAAATAGAGGAAAGAGAAGAAAACAAAGAGGAAGAAAATTACATTTAAAGAATAAGAATTGGATTAAAGGACTTTTGTGATTTTTTGGGTTTAACAAAAGAAAAAAAAAGGATAAGTACTATGAAAAGAAAATAAAACTATAGAAAAAAAAAAGAAAAAAGGAAAGAAAAACAAGAAATGGAACATTAGAAAGAAAAGTAAAACTATATTATGAAGAAAAAAAAATAAGGATACATTACAAGCAAAGAAAAGGAAATAAGATGCGAGAAAGGAAAATTGCATCACTACTAAAGAAAAGAAAAGGAAAATGAAAAATAAAGCCTAATGAAGGAATATTAAACTAATATTAAAAGAAAAAAGAAAATGAATGCTAGGAAATTAAACTAATGCTATCAAAGAAAATTAAGTTACATTAAAAAGAAAAGGAAAAGGAAAAAAAAGGCAATGGTATATAAAATCAAACTAATACTAGAAAAATAAGAAGAACCAAAATATATCTATTTAATTGTTAAATATGAAAATAGTATTGGCAATTATATCTATATGTATGTAAATGCATTATCATAACAATTAGCAACATTAATTAGTTGTAATTGTCAAAACATATTAGTACTATTTAATGAATTGGTGAAAAATAACAATGTACTTAGTGTGAAAGTGTAAACTAATAAATTAATTTAAAGTAATTAAATTACATGATGCAATGTAAAACAATAAGCAAGTTTAACTACATAAATGAAGGAAATATATGAATTGAACTTTAAATTTAACCCAATCACTCCAAAAGAGAGGGAATTGAGTTAGAAGGATCAGGGATCTAAGCGAGATATCTAGACTGCTTAGGAATCCTCAAGTCGGGAAGTGGTGCTTCAATGGTCCAATCCTTGGGTGACGATCCAAGCAAGGCTTCAATGTCGGAGGTTCGAGTCTTATTATTTCGGCAGGGCTTCGGTGTCGGGACTCAGAATTGCTTGGCGACTCGGCAGAGCTTCTCTCTTGAAACCTCTCTCTAAAATTCTATCCTGAAAACATACCAGGGGATACGGTATTTATAGAATTCTTCAACCAATGAGGCGTTGCCATGTTTTGGGACACGTCAGGCCATTTAGAGTTGGCGGTCGCCAGGTAGGATATGGCGGTCGCTATGAAGAAAGAAGGTTCCAAATGGCTCTATTGACGATTGCCACCATGCAAGTTGGCGGTCGCCAAATTTAATGCGGCGGTCGCTACTTTTGGTTAGGATTTCCAAGAGGTTCTATTGACGGTCGCCACAATGAACATGATGGTTGCCACTTTTGGAATGACTTGGACAACAAGTTATCGATGTTTAAACAAAATTTTATTGGTTTGAAGGTTTCGGGTTCAAATACCGAACTTAGATCACTTCTCGAGGATCGAACTAAAGTGTACTATTCCATCTATTTTCATCATTAGATTCACCTAAGATTAGACGGGGTCAAATTGGGGTGTCTACAATTGTCTCTCTTTGATATAACTTGCATAGCAACGTATGATGTAAGTTAGATCAAAGATCCAGAGACAACAGCCATTTGACCGAGCCGTGAATCTTAAGCTACAACCACAAAAGCATACATATGATGTTGGTCGTAATCAATTTTTCATCGAGCTGCCTACGTACCCTTTTGCTATGGATCAGACCAAAACGTAGTTCATGGGGCAAAATGCAAAAAAATGATGTATGACAAGTATAGTGTAATGCAATGTGGGTCAGTTTAAGGTCATGAGGAGGACCGACGAGCCAGTTTATGGTCATGAGGAGGACTGTCAAGCCAATTTAAGGTCATGAGGAGGACCGACGAGTCAGTTTAGGGTTATGAGGAGGACCGACGAGAAAAACATCAAACTAATAAGTCAAGCTAAGATCTAAAAATTCGGGACGAGGTGCGGGATAAAGTTATGACTTGGATTTATCAGAAGCGAGATTAAAAGCTAAGTTACGGCTTAAAATTAAATTTATCGGAAAGAGAAACCACACACAAAAATTTTCTTAAAGTATTTTTTTGGAAAATGTCCAAGATTTTAAAATTATTTTTGAAAAGCTCTTGAAGTTAGTTTTTAGAAAAACACCTACTTAAAGTAAAGAAAATTATTTTTATTTATATTATTACATATTTTTGTTGACAAAATATTTCCTTGCATGAAGTCAATACGCATTAAAAAAAACACACACACACGAACAAAATAAAAGAAAATAAAACATGCACATAAATAAAAGACCTTCAAACTGACCTTAAAAGCCCTAAAACATCATGATGATAAACTGATATGATATGACCGTTGACAACATGGTCGCCGCCAAGACGAAACTCGTCTGACATGGCGGTCGCCAACCCAAAACCCCTCCATCACGGCGGTCGCCATGTGTCCTTTGACCATCCTGGCGATTGCTAACACTGAAGGTGGCGACCGCCACCTCAAAACGCGCATAAGGCCCTTTAAGGCTCGCGCCGAGGGGGGGTTCATTTGTGCACTATCCTCTCTCTCTCTCTCTAACCCTCTCGCGCTCTCAAACTCTCTCTTGCTCCTTCTCGCTTCCTAGCTTTCGTGCTCTTCCTCCTTCATACAATGTTCACACTATTGTTTGCGATCCCATTTTTGTTAATGGCGGGTTATGGCCAGGGAGATGATGACTTAGGGGCATGATAGGGCCCTTTTGCTGCTGGGAGCTCCTCCATGGGGACTTTCAGAGGTACGACTTCCAGTGTTCCTGTCAGTGGGATCACCTCCACACAGCCCACTGCTGCGATGGACACCCTTGTTCTCGAGGTGGAGCATGCCTCCCGATGAGGAGGAGGTGCAGGCAGCTACCGAGGCACAGGCAGCTGCAAATGCTACTGCTGAGGTGGAGGTGATTGATTTCTTGGATCCCGACGCCGGGGAGGGTCATCCGGCACCCTTCGACCCGGACACATATGCATCGGTACCTCATCGTGTAGTTCTACGCGGGATGAGACGTTACAATCCTCCCACATATGCTATTGCTGCTGAGGTTCTTCTGCGGGAGCTTGACCATCATATTTCTCGCCAGAGACCTTTGGTATGTACCATATCCTTACTGTTTTAAATACCAAAGCATGATATATCAAATGTAGACACATGCCTAGGATCCCCCATGTTGTGATTTAATATGATGATGATGAATGATGATGAATAATGACTTACTTTGATGTGTTGATGAATGATTTTGATGATGTGGATGATGATTGATGGGATTTGAATTTAATTTAGGTACCTTTGCAGTGGTGATTAAAATAATAGGGACACTTATAATTTGAACAAACAATAAAAGAAAGAGCGATTATTTTAATAAAAATCACAAAATAAAGGGTTTGAATTTTTTTATTTTTAGAAAAAACATAAAAAATTAAGGGGTTTTGTTTTTGGAAATTGTTAGGAAATTTTGGAAAAATCCTAGAAAAATGGTGTAAAACCCTATGTTCGGTCCGAAAACCAGAACTCGATTCGAAAGTGTGCCGAAGTCTTGATATTAATGTCTAAAAAACAATCATGCAAAGAAATGGAACAAAAACTTGACATGACATAACCCCTATTTTTAATATGAACATTGTATCTAACATATTGAAGTACTTTCTGTCCAAAATCAGACCTTAAAGCTTCAGGACGATACCCGAAAACTGTTTCAAATCCTCTGTCCAAAACTGGTTCTACTAAGCTTTCGCGGCTGACAGAACCTATTTTCTAAAATGGCTAAAAAGTCTAACTTGTTCCAAATGACTACTCTTATCTCTAAATATGAAACTTGTAGGGGACTTGTTTAAGTAAAACATACTAAAAAATGGGCTCATTTGGACTTGATATGATACTCCAAAACCGAGACGAATAGAAGCATATTTTTGATAAAATGTTAAGAAAAGTGCTGAACCGTTTTTGCTTAGGATGTTATGTTCACCCTTTTGCCTTAGGTTTTAGCCTTATTGTTAAACATGAGAGTTGTAAAAAATATTTTTATCTAAATGGTGTATAAAAATCATAACTTGATTCTATGCCTAGATACCCCAAAACCTTGTCGGCTCTTTTAATTTAATACTTGATTTTTGGCCTTATAAGTTACTAAGTGTGAAATTGAGTACTCTTGCTATGAGACCCGTGACTTTGTATGATGATCAATTTGAATTCATTGATTAGTGCATTTAAGAGAATGTATGATGATTTAGAACTCATGCTATCATGTTGGGTCATATCTTGAAAATTGTAACTTGTGCTTCACATAATTATACCTTATGCTTTGCAAATTATACCATGAATCTTGCCATGCTGTTGATGTCATGCTATAGATGGTTATATTTTAGATCCATATCATATGTCATTGACATTGTCACTTGCATCCTGGCATGTTGGAGTCCATCTATGCAAATCGTTGTTGGGATGGGCTGTATTGAGATCGTCGTTCTTGATTCTAAGTCTAGGGCATCCCTGGTTGCCATTTTTTAAAATTATTTTTGGGTTGTATTCCCCTTGTACACCCTAAGTGCATCCCCGGTGTTATAGATTTGATTTATACACCCTAGGTGCGTCCCCAAGTGTTTGAAATGATTTTGGCTTATACACCCTGGGTGCGTCTTAGGTGTTTAAAATGGTTTACGGATATTGTTGGGCAACATGGGTTCGTTGCTAGTATTCTAATTTTGATAGCTTGAACTTTTGGATTGACACCAGCGAAAGCATCACGAGTCTTAAGGTGGGACAAATCGCTTGATATATGAGGGCAGCGATAATAAGTCCCTAAGGCAATGACAATAAGTCCCTGAGACAATGACAATAAGTCCTGAAGCAATGATAATGATTCCCTGCGGGAAGTGGAAATAAGTCCTAAAGTGGTGCGGACACCATGCCGTTGCCATTGAGTAAAAGAGCTATGGCATGAAGCCCGGCGATGCATTTACTTTTCGCAACGAGACGCGTTGATTGCTTTGGTGATTAAATACCTGTAAAAGTCTACTCTGGTGATTTTTAGCGTGGAATTCCTATTATAATCTGGGTGCATGTTTGGTTGGGCATCTGCATTTCATACGCACATGTTTATTGATTTATCTGCTATCTTGTCATAAATTTGTCTGTCTCTTGACTATAAACTGTACTGGGTGTTATACGGTATGCGTCGTGATGAATTTTGTACCGTAAGATTAGTTAGAAGGTTAGAGTGTTTTGCTTATGGGCCTTGGCTCATGGCATTCGTGCCACAGGTAAGGAGGAGTTCTTTGAAGAAGTCATCCCAGAGGGAGAAGAAAAGTTTGAAGAACAAGGTGAGTTCTAAGAGCACATGGATCCCGCAGATGCATTCTGAGGAGTCGAGATCTCTGCTTTTGTTCTTATATTCAGTTCTCTCATGCTTAGAGAAAATTTTGAAATTTCTTAGTGAAACTGTAATAGTTAAATACTTTGAACGATTCAGAACTCCTTTACGATGTAATAACTAACGTATGTAAATATGAATGAATGGCTAGAATATCCCTTTATTTATATTTATATATGTCCCGATGTGCTCGGAGGATGGGGCGTCACAAAAAACTAGTGTGAAGAAGTTGAGAAGCAAATGCTATTACTATAACTAGTTTGTCATTGAAAAAAGCAATGTTTGATTTTTCTCAATAAGCAAAACAAGCTAGGTAATTTCTATTCACTGGTAGTTGAAACATGTTTAGTGATGTTATCTACCAGTACCTGGTATATAGATACAGGAGCCTCTAATCATTTCTACAATTCTTTGTAGGGGTTCTAGGAAACCAAGCAGCTTAGTGATGGGAAATTATACCTGCATATGGGCAATAATACAAGGGTGATAGCAGTTGCAGTAGAAGATGTCACTCTCAGCTTTTGTAGAGATAGGATATTACTTCTAAAAGATTATCTTTATGTAACTTTGATTAGAAGAAATTTAATTTCAATATCTAGATTAATAAATGACAAATATTCTGTTCATTTTGATGACTCTGTGGTTGTGAAGAAAAATAAATATTTTATTTGTTCTGGTACATTGATGGATGATCTGTATGTTGTATCTTCTATCTCTCTAATATTGCAATTAACTGAATTGAATAACACATCTAATTTACCATATATAAAAAAGTTTTCTTCTTTAATGAACCAAACGTTTCTTTGGGTCAGAGGAGGCGGAGGAGACAAGGTCGACATGTAGAGAGTCGTCCCAAGGAGGCTATGTGGTTTGGAGGAAGAGGACCCGACGAGAGTGACCATCCTGACCAGCTGCTAGTTTCCTTCATTTCTCTTCTTTCACTATTTACGGAGGCATGCGTGCGTGTTCCTTCTTCGGCCTGTGTGCCCACTCATCACATTCTGAAACTTTATTCTTAGTTCATTACACTTATACACTGCCTCTAATTCACCATTGTGCAGATACATGCTAATCCATACTGATATACTATCTTAACACACACTAATACAAAGATAGTGCTCTTTGACATTCTGCACATATATACTGATGGGGCCTGCATGCCTTTGATTCTTTTTCTCTTGGCCTGCGTGCCACAACACAGATATATTACTTTGCTTTCAATGGGTTGGGCCTTCGTGCCCCTTGGATTACATTTTGACTTATCTTGAATGCACATGATTTTTATTACTTTTGAACACTTAGAAATGTATTATGCATAATGTTGTACTCATGAGTTGTGATCTTGCTATGCAAACTGCTTTTCTTGTTGCGAGTTGCTAACAGGTAGATAACTACAGTTTGGGGCATAATGAAAAAAAGGAGACAAGTTGCCAAAATTTTGCATGAAAATATTGTGGACGTGAGAAGAATATGGCAGCAGTTTGGTTTAGATATGGTGGCCTGAACTTTTGTGGAGAAAAGTTAATGGCCTGGAGTTTGGATATCATGGTCGTGAGGTTTGGGATGAAAACATGATGGTCATTAGGTTACAAAGCGACGGCCGTAGGAAAAAGGTGGCGGCCGCGGCAAAGGGTTTTGGCGTGGAACTTGGAGCAGATTCTATGGGTTCCCTCCATTTCTAGATCTATGAAAAAGGGCAACTGATCCAGACCCTACTACTCTGGATATCTTGTATCCTCCTTGCATCCTTCATGGTCCACTCTTACAACAACTCTTTGACAGCTTGATTGAACAACTTTTCCCCTATTAAGCGCAAGAACTTCCTCAAATTTGGTCTAGATGCTCTGTTCTCTCTATAATACCTAAGGGTTGATTGGAATTTTCTAAGAGGAGCAACCCAGCTATGGTATCCCGAGGTTCATGTATTCCAATTCGGTGTTAAGGAGTTATATCCAACTATAGAGGACTTTTTGGCCACTTTAGAGATATCGGGCCGAGAAGAGGTAATAGTTCTAAAGCCTTTCTCGAGTCCCAGTGTAACAACTCAGCTCAAACCCTAATATTAGTGACGGATAGATGATGAGTACCTAGGTCGCTACATGAACAAGAAAAATCCTAAGTAACTCGAAACCCTAAATTTGACCCGAAAATCTTAAAAGACACCAAATATTCAGAGGCAAAGCACTAACACTCAAAAAAGTCTCGGAACAGCTTAAATTAAGCAAATAACATAAAATATAAAATTAAAAATCAAAAATTTTCATAATTAAGGTAAAATGACCAATGTTGCACATAGTACATCAAAAAGTTCTATAAATCTAAAAATTTGACACATAGACATCCAAAATTAGATATTTATATACAATTAATTAATAAAATACAAAATAAAAACAAAAATGACCAAATTACCCTTACATGGCCGGCCACCTAAGAGAATGTGCCTAAAAAGTTACTTTTTGCCTTTTTAAGCTTAAAAATGAAAAAAATGTGTATAAACTAAACATTATTTTGTCCCAATACTTTTTATACAAGTAATATATATAATAACATGATAGTATAGGTCAATAAAAGCAAACAAATAATTATTTAAACTAGAGTACAATAAATAAACCAAAAAATTAATTCTAGTCAAACTAGTTTAATTTAGTTTAAAAGCCTACACTTATTTAATTAATTGCTATCAAAATTACGATAAATTATAAAAAGACTAAATTAATTGTAAATATATTAATACAATAGGTTTTAGTAGATTTAGACACCAAAATATACATAAAATTAATAATTTATGTATTTTCTTTCACAAAAATGTACCAAAATACAATTTAAAACCCAAATTAAATACCAAATCAATTTTATCTGCCCAAAAACTGACAAGACCAAAATCCCACTACCCCAAATCTGGTTTTTGGAGTCTCTAATAAATTCCACCTCCCATGCAACCAATAGGGGCCAAGTAAATTTCAAATTTAAAATTTATGTAATAATTATCTTCTATTATTATTATTTTTTTATAAAAACAAGGCATAACCCCCCATTCTCTTCATACACATTCAGCTGAGAGTGAGAGTGAGAGTGAGAGAGGGAGAGGGAGAGCAACCACAAAAATATTCAAAGTGTTCTGAGAGAGAAGAAGAAGAGAAGAAGAAAGGAAGAAGGAAGAGGGAGCTAGGAGGAATTAAAGGGGAAGCACTAAAGCCAAGTCCTATCCTCCTTCAATCTTGCAGCATCAAAAGAGGTAAGTAAACTCCCTAAGACCTTCTAATATTCTCCCATAAAATAGTCCTCAATCCATCTCTATAATCAACCCTAAGAAAGATAAACAAAGAACAACTCAAAAAGGCGTCGTAGAAGTAGTTTGTGGACAAGCTTTGCATGTGCTTGCATGTGTGTATTTTTGAGTTTTATGACTTAAACATGGTCTGGAGTTTTGGCTTATGTGAGCTTATAACATGCATACAAAGAAAACACAATAAAAATGGACACCGCATGAGCTAAGTCATTAAAATCCTAAGTTACTTGATTTTCTGGGCATATCAACATTCTTCCACCAACTTTAAAGCATCATAACTAAATGTAAAAAATTGATCTTAAAGTGATTTTTATGTCCAGACCTAAAAACCTTACGTTAGAATGAGAATCGAGCTTGGGTCAAAATATAAAACTTGTAGAGAACATATTTATCTTTCGTTCCAATAACAATGAGTAAAAAATATGAAGTCTGGATGGGTCAAAACACCTTTCAAATCACTGTTGAGATTTAGTGACTGACAGACATCTCTGTTATACATTTTTGTGAGACCTAAAACCTAACATTTTAGAAGCCAAATCCAAAAATTGTAAACATGAACATTATAGCTAACATATTAAACTAAATACCGAGCAAAAATCAACCTAAAATACCATCGGATGATTCTCCAAAGGTATTGAGCACTCTCTGTTAAAAACACATTATGCAGACCATTTTTAGGCTGACTGAACCCTTTTTATAAATTGGCCAAAATCTCAAACGTTTTTCAAACAACTTGCCCTAGCACAAAACATGAAACTTGTAGGGAACACCTAAAACTAAAACCTCACCAAACATTAGACCTATAGTCCTTGAATGGATGCCCCAAAATCGTGGTCAACAGAGGCCCAATTTTTGTGTTTTTCTCTGTAAAATGCTGGACAATTTTTACTAAAATAAAATAAATAACTATTTTACCTTAGGAACTGCCCTTGATGATAAATATGAGAGATTAGAAAAGTATTTTTATCTAATTGGTATTAAAATTTTAAAAATTAAATTCACGTCTAAATACTTCATAACAATGTCGCAACTTTAAAACTAACAATTGAACAATTACATAAAATTGGCTAAGTGTACTAATGGTGTATTACTTATGGGACTTGAGTATGTAAATCTTATATGAACTTTATGAGTAATTAGTGTATGAAAATAATATTTTTGATGAAATGAACTCATGCCGATAGATCGATTATATGTTATATAAATTGTGATTATGCTTCGCATTCTTATACTTGATGCTTTAGTAAGTTGTACCATGTGCCATATCATATTTATATGTCATGTTATGATTAATTGCACACGTGAAGCATATTTATTGCACATCATGAGCATTCTTACATTTTATCTTGGGTTATTGGAGTCCCTTTCGTATCCTTCAATTCGGTTGAGTGACATGAAAATCATTTATTTAGTGGTTGTGGATCTAGGACGTCCCTGGTTGCCATATTTGAAATTAAATTGACGATTTCATTATAAAAAGGGATTTAAGCACCATGGGTTCGTCACTAGCTTTAATTAGACTTTGGGTTGACGCGTAACGAGCATCCTAGTCCTTAATGTGAGACAGTTGGCGAGAATAAGGGTGGCTGATAAACTGGGTGGCCCACCCCTACGCCGTTGCCATTGAGTAAAACGGCTGAGGCATGTAACCAAGGTGAGCGTTTACCTTTCGCAACAAAACCAAGATAGGTTAAGTGATCAATGTACCATCAAGTCTACTTTGTAATTCCCGACGTGGAATTCATGATACTATTCTGGAAGTACTTTATATACATGCCTTATTGAAATTGATAAATGGTCTGTCTCTTTGCCCTTAAAAATTGTAATGGGTATTATACGATATGAATTATAGGATATTTTGTTGTGAGTTTGTTAAACGGTTTAGGAAATTTGCTTTTGGGCTCCGGCACATGGCATTCGTGCCACATGTGAAGAAGAAGGACATTTTGAGGAAGACGTGTTCGTCGAGGAAGAATACTACGAAGAAGGGGGAGAGTGGCAAGAGCCGGTTAACCCCAACGATGCAGCTTGAAGACGTAAGATGATTTCTTTTTGGATCTTTTGTTTAGTTTTCCTTGGGCATATTGTAACTTTTGATGAAATTTTCTGGATGACTGTAATTATTAAGTATTTTAAACAAACTCTGAGCCATTAATGATGTAGTAACTATCTTATGTATCTATGAATATTGGGCTAGAATATGTTCCTTATTTATAGTTACATATGTCCCGACGTGCCTGAAAATGGAACGCCACAGTTGGTATCGGAGCCTAGGTTTAGTGAACCTTCAGGCATTGGGAAATGAGAAATTACGAGTTCTATAGAATAAAAACTCTGTAGAATTTATGTACTAATAATTTATCACTTATAAATTTTAACAACTTAAAATTATTTCCTTAAGGTTTTCTCTATCTTTCCTTCTTAGGATGGCGTCCGACGCAGAACTAGCTGGGGAACTGTGGGCAGCACCGGAACCTAAAGAGTCCGATCCCGAAGAAGATCCAGAAGAGGACCCAGAGGAGATACCCGTGGAGGAGCAAGAACCGATCCACGAAGTCCCTTTAGCATGGGTTTTTTCGGAGAAATGGCAAGCTAACCCAGATCATGAAGGTGATGAGGTGGAGATAGACGAAGAATCAAACGGGAAAGATTTTGATGCTGATGACGATGAGGACAAGGACGATGACGAAGAAGAAGTGGCGATTGATTTCCATATGATCAATTTGAGGCACCACTACTCGAGTCCGATGAAGACAAAGCAACGGATACCACCATTTACTATAGTCGCCCGGAGTGCCAAGGCTTCTATGTGGGGATCGTGTGTACTCTAGGATCTGTCCATAGCACATGTGCGTGTGAAGAAAATTGGAGGCTTTTTCGCTCTACCTAGGACCCATACGTGTGATCGAAAAATGAAGCCAAATACTCTATCGCTTAGACTTTCATCCTGGATTTAAGACACGACTGGGAGATATGTTGACCATATGATGGATGCTGTATCAAAGGTCGACAGATAAGAGAGGAATCATCAATCCGTTTGATTTGGCCATCAACTTTGACAACCCCAAGACGTACCGAGAGACTCCGATCGCCATAACCAACAGAGTACAGATGGGGCCGAATAACGTCTAGCACATTAAGGTGCAGTGGACCCACAGAATATGAGGTACTGAAACTTACTCAAGTGTTACGAGGCCACTAGCATCAACGGCCCACATATACGTGACCGAGCCTGGTTTCTATCAGAATTAGAGAGGCAGCGAGCCCCGACATTTCGAGGGGGAGTAGAACCGAGGGAGGCAGAGGAATGGCTGAGAGCAGTCAAGAAACTATTCAAGAGTCCAGGATGAGACCGACCGAGTGGCCTTAGCTGCCCATATGCTAATAGGAGAAGCCGATCATTGGTGGACTCTAGTCACCAACACCCATGAGGTAGCAACTCTAACTTGGGAGCAGTTTGAGAGTCTATTTTTGGAGAAATATTTCTTAGCCCCTTTCCATCAAGGGCAGATCCGAGAATTTTTGGAACTAAAGCAAGGGACAATAATAGTGCCGCAGTATGTAAACCATTTCGAGTAGTTAATCCGTTTTGCCATGGCCATCGTACCGGATGAAGAATCTAAGGCACGAAAGATCGAATGGGGCTTGGAGCCGTCTATCCGAGCAAGGGTGATCTGCTTACAGCTTCCTACCTATACTCAGGTGGTGCGCGCAGCCTTATTAGTTGAGACAGATCAGGCAGACTCCAGAAAGATTTGGAACCAGAGGAAAGGAAGTACCAACTCCAGAGGACCAGTGAGGAGCAACCAGGCATTTGTCCCTAGGAAATTGTACCACCGAGAGTATCAACACAGACGACCAAGGGAATCCCCTGCGACACCCGTGATGTGCTTCGAATGCTGCCAACCAGGACACAAGAAGTATGAGTGCCCGCGCCTCGCATAGAGGAATCTGAGCAATCAACCCCAGTAATGGAGGCAACCTCAGACCCAACAACCTAGGTTCCCGCAACAAATCTAACCCACCAGGCCTGTTATTTCGCAGCAAAATGGAAGAGAAAGACCACCGCTCAACAAGAATCCAAGACCGCAAGGAAGCTTGGGCAAGGGATAGAAGACTAGAAACCCCAAAAATAATAATTGGAATCGACCAGTGGGAGGCTGCATCTTTGCGCTGTAGGAAGAGAAATTAGAGAACACCCAAGTCATACAAGGTATGTTCGTATTATTCAATACCTTAGTGAAAGTATTGTTTGATTCCAGAGCATTCCATTCTTTTATATCTCTAGATTGTATGAAGTCCCTGCTCTTAGAACCTGAGGCATTAGAACAAGCCCTAAGTGTCGTCATACCCTTAGAAAATAAAACCCGGGTATACTCTGTCTGTAAAGCCTGCACATTACGAGTAACCAATACCCTTATGACTTGTGACCTACAAGTCATGGATTTCAATGGCTACGATGTGATCCTTAGAATGGACTGGTTGTCGAGACATCGTGCTGTCATCGACTATCGACAAAAGAAGATATGGGCGCAAGTGGAAGATGGCACTACTGTGCAAATTCAAGGAGAACGACGCAAAACCTTGACCCCGAGTAATGCAAAGGACAACAAATCGAGCAACTTCATAGGGAGAATGACGTCCCTACTTGCTAGTATGAACATCTTGCCAACCCCCGAGTTACGCCGAGTAGTGTGCGAATACAGAGATGTATTCCCGAAAGAACTGCCTTGACTACCCGCACGTCGTGAGATCGAGTTCACGATAGAATTTCAGCCTAGAACCGCACCAATTTCGATCGCAGCCCACCGCATAGCACCCACCGAACTAAATGAATTAAAGAACTAACTCCAGGAACTCCTCAGCAAAGGTTTTATTCGCCCTAGTACGTCACCATGGGGAGCGCCAGCACTATTCACCAAGAAGAAGAATGGAACCTTACGTCTCTGCATCGACTACCGTATGCTAAACAGGGTAACAATCAATAATCGATACCCCCTGCCTCGTATTGATGATCTTTTCCACCAGTTGTGAGGATCAGCTTGTTTCTCAAAGATCGACCTTCTCTCCGGGCAAGGCAAGCAAGTGTGAATTGTCTTGCAAAAGTTAAGAGAGTCACAACTCTTTGCCAAGGAAAGAAAGTGTGAATTCTGGTTGCACGAAGTGAATTTTTTGGGACACGTAGTCTCTAAGGAGGGAATAGTTGTGGAACCTGCCAAGGTAGAACCTATTTTGGAGTGGAAACCACCTCGAAATGTTTTCGAAGTTCGTAGTTTCCTTGGACTAGCAGGATAGTACTAGAGATTTATCCAAGATTTCTCGAAGTTGGCATACCCAATGACCAGATTAACGCAGAAAGGGGTGAAGTTTGAGTGGAGTGATAAGTGTGAAACAGCATTTCAAGAGCTCAGGAAAAGATTGACCAATGCTCCGATCTTGATCATACTCGAATGAGTGGTTGGGTTTACGGTGTATTGTCATGCATCAAAAGATGGTCTAGGATGTGTACTAATGCAGAATGGTAAAGTGGTAGCTTACGGGTCAAGACAATGGAAACCACATGACGGGAATTACCCCACTTATGACCGGGAACTTGCAGCAGTGGTGTTTGTGCTAAAGTTTTGGAGGCATTTTCTCTATGGAGAACGATTCAAGCTTTTTACTGATCACAAAAGTCTAAAGTACCTGTTCACCCAAAAGGATTTAAATATGAGAGAGCGTCGCTGGATAAAGTATTTAAAGGATTATCAGTTTACATTAGCCTATCACCTGGGCAAGACTAGCGTGGTGGCCGATGCCCTTAGCCAAAAAATGAGTACGATGGCCAATATGGCCTCAAGAGAATGGAACATGATGGGAACGCTCAACGAATTTTGACTCCAACCGTTAGAATTGGAGAATGAAAGTTGTTCTTATCAAATGGTGGTGACAACGAATCTTCGTTAGCAAGTCGTGGAAGCCCAAAAGTATGACCAGGAAATTGAATTTATTCGAAGGCATCTTATTGCGTAGGAATCAAAGCCAGAATGGGTAGTCAACAAGCGTGGATAGTTGACCTACCAAGGATGACTTTTCGTACCTAATGTTGAGAATTTGAGAAGAGACATCCTGAGGGAGCATCACCAGTCACTTTTGGCTGTCCACCCCAGAGACAAAGATGTATCATGATTTTAAGAGGCAGTATTGGTGGAATGGCATGAAGAAGGATGTAGCAAGTTTTGTGGCCAAATGCCTTACCTGTCAGCAAGTGAAAGCCGAGCACCAAAGACCCACAGGAACCCTCCAGCCCCTGGAGATACCTCAGTGGAAATGGGACCACATCACCATGGATTTTGTCTCTAGACTACCGAGATCACCAGCAGGACATGATTCTATTTGGGTAATCGTAGATCGCCTCAAAAAATCTGCACACTTCCTACCAGTTCAAACTTTCGAGAAGCTGGAGACCCTAAATCAGAAGTACATTCGAGAAATCGTACGTCTTCATGGAATTTTGATGTCCATCGTGTCAGATTGAGATCTACGTTTCACCTCACGATTCTTACAAAGTTTGCAGACCACCTTAGGAACGAAGCTTTGCATCAGAACTGCCTTTCACCTGCAGACTGATGGGCAATCTAAACGTATAATTCAGACACTAGAAGACATGCTTCGAGCCTGTGTCATGGACTTCAAGGGACACTGGGAGAAACACTTGCCGTTGGTCGAGTTTTCTTACAACAACAACTATCAATCCAGCATTGGCATGCCACCATATGAAGCCCTCTATGAAAGACCATGTCGTTCGCCGATGTGTTGGACTGAAGCAAGAGAAAATGCACTCCTTGGACCAGACTTAGTGCAAGAAACCACTGAAAAGATTCGACTCATTCAGCAACAGATAGCCACTGCACAAAGCTAACAAAAGAGCTATACAGATCAATAACGAAGGCCGCTACGATTTGAAGTAGGAGATCATGTATTCCTGAAGATTCAACCACGAAGAGGGGTGATACGCTTCGGCCAAAAAGGGAAGCTAACTCCAAGATATATTGGACCGTTCGAGATTCTAGCTAAGATTGGGAAAGCGTCATATTGTTTGGCTTTACCACCTCAACTCGCCAACATTTATAACGTTTTCCAAGTATTGATGTTGAGGAAATATGAACTTGACCCTACCCACATTCTAGATTGGAAGGAACTCCATGTTGATGAAAATATCACGTTTGAAGAACAACCGGTGAGGATTACTGATCAATAAGACAAGATTCTTTGAGGTAAGACCAATCTGCTCGTTCGAGTTCTTTGAAGGCACAACAGGATTGAAGAATCGACATGAGAGCAAGAGGAAGCTATGAGGGCAAGTCATTCCCAATTGTTTACCGATTGAGGTATGATATGAAATTTGGATGATGAAATTTGTTTTAGGGGGTAGATTGTAACAACTCAGCTCAAACCCTAGTATTAGCGATGGATAGACGATGAGAACCTAGGTCGCTACATGAACAAAGGAAACCCTAAGTAACTCGAAACCCTAAATTTGACCTGAAAATCCTAAAAGATACCAAATACTCAGAGGTAAAGTCCTAACTCTCAGAAAAGTCTCGAAACAACATAAATTAAGTAAATAACATAAAATATAAAATTAAAAATTAAAAATTCACGTAATTAAGGTAAAATGACCATTTTGCTCCTAGTACAGTAAAAAGTCCTAAACATCTAATAATTTGACTCATGGACACGCAAAATTAGATATTTATATACAATTAAGTAATAAAATACAAAATAACATAAAAAATGACCAAATTTCCTTTGCATGGCTGGCCACCTAGGACAATGTGCCCAAAAAGTTACTTTTTACCTTTTTAAGCTTAAAAATAAAAAAATATATGTATAAATTAAACATTATTTTGACCCAATACTTTTTATACAAG